>NW_019379904.1:87535-113788 GCF_000648655.2 Copidosoma floridanum | reverse complement strand
ATAAATTTTAAGTAACAATTAATATAATTCGGGTTTTTTTCCATACTTCGTAAATCTAATTTGCAATTACGGGGGTTGGTGCGCAGAGCGCGCAGGGGGCATATATAGTTGTAAGAGCTTAGAAATATCTATTGACACATACAGGATAGACAGCTCATTTAAAAAAGGATGTAATTAATTATGATCAATACACATTCATTACATGTGTAAATTTTAAGTAACAATTAATATAATTCGGGTTTTTTTCCATACTTCGTCAATCTAATTTGCAATTACGGGGGTTGGTGCGCAGAGCGTGCAGGGGGCATATATAGTTGTAAGAGCTTAGAAGTATCTATTGACACATGCAGGATAGACAGCTCATTTAAAAAAGGGAGCCACTAGAAGAAATAATAAAGCTCACCAACAAAAAGTGAAGGGCACATCTCTCTGCCTATACAAACTTTACCACTTTTATTTGAAATTAGCAGCTTGTTCTTCATATTTTATCAAAAGCATACCAGTAATTATTCCCCAGCGTAGAATATTTATTTTCGAGTATTTTCGGAAAATGCCATAGTCTTTTGAATTCTGTAAAATATACTTCAACACATTATTTTAATACTAACAATTAATTTTATTTTTTTTAAGGTTCAAAAAAATATTAATACAAACCTGATTTTGGAAAAATCACATTTATAACACAATAAAAGGGGGGGTTGGTGCGTGGAGCGCGCAGGGGGGCGGAGCCCCACTAGTGTATATGTATATATATATATACATCTGCTTGCATAACTTATATATATTTGATTGTATTATATATATACATATCTGCTTGTATAGTTTCCTTGATTTCTTTCTGTGCTGTAGTTGGGGACACTGTTGATCGTAGATCCGTACGACTGTTTTGCCCTGTTCCCTCCTCTGCGACAGCCCGGGTGGCCGTCCGACGTGGTGCCTCTGCTGGTGCAGAGGTATAAGTACTGTGGAGGCGTAGTCTGGTGTGACGTGTACTGTCCGTCTGGGCAGTTGTTTGTGGCCCTCTTTCAGGACTGTCCTCGAGGGTCATCCTTCCATTCCCCAGGTCGGGTGGTACGAACCCGCTGCGATGTGTTGGAGTCGGGGACGTTGTACACCATCGTCCTGGGGTGCACGTGCTACAGCTCCTTCCTCGCCCTGGTGGTCGATGTGACGGCCGAGGATCCGGCAGGCTTCCCGTTAGAAAGGTAGCCTTGCACAAGAGTGAGTACCATGCACTATTACTATCTGTTGGCTCGCGTTTATTTCCTTTGTTGATTATTTTTGTTGTTTTTTTCCGTAGGTTTAGCCAGTTGGAGGCGGACACTTTTCTGTTGTCAACGAGGCGGCGGTAACTGCGTCCTGCCTACACTGTCACGGTGTCGTTGCACCTCAGCTAGCGCTGTCTGATCCTGGTCCCGTTCTGCCAATGGAAGGGGTGCAGGGTACCCTTGCTGTGCTTGGGGGCTTGGGAGCGGGGATGGGGTGGAGAGCGGGATCGGGAGCGGGAATGGAAGCCCGTGATTAAGGTGAAAGATCCCCTTCATGTAAAAGAGAGAAGAGCAATAGTAATTGCTTCCTTTTGTTAATCAGTTAAAAAATAAAAGAAAAATTCCAGAACTGATGGCTTTCGATTTTTATTGTGCTGCCCCTCCGTTTTTTTTTCACGCCGTTCTGTTATATACTTTGCTTTTGTTTCATATAACTTATATATCGATTTTAACAGGACACGCACTTTAGTCTGTTATCTTTTTCCCTCGTTTACATTGTACATGTTTTTTGTTCCTATATTTATTTATATTCAACGTGTCCTTTGTTCAGCAGTCATTGATTCGCTTTAATATGCGTATTAGTTATAAGTAAAAAAAATTCTTTTCACCTGCGCAATAAAAAAAATTTTTCCCTTCACTCATCATCCTAAGCACCTTCTGTCGTTAACAAATTTACTAATTAAGGTAGTGCCATACGCCCCACTTTTGTTTAATCGCGTAATTTGACATATGGATGCCCCCTGATGTTATAATTATAGTTATTATGTATGCTCTTTTTTCCCAATTATATTGCTCTTATCATTGCCTGTATGGTTTACTGACCTAATCCCTGCATCTCCTTCTCTATCTTTTACTTGTATTTTCGCGTGCGTCCGGAAGCCGTGAAAATTTTTCGTAAATTTAATTGATCCCTCCTTTCTGTTATATTTTCGCGCTGCGTCTGGGGGCCGCGAAAATTTTAAGCGAAGTCGAATGTTTAAGTCTATCTCTTCGTGTCCCTTGCCCTGTTTGCATTCTCTGGCGGTGCCTTTACCATACATGCTTTTTTAATTTTGTCTACGTGGGATACTCTTATTTCGTCACCTCTCTGTAGTTTTACATTTTTATTGATGTCACCAATCCCTGTTATTTCATATGGGCCCTCGTATTGCAAATCATATTTACCCTTTGATGGCTCTTTCGGTACATAAACCATTTCTCCCTCTAAGAAATATCTTGTATTCAGTTGGCAGTCATAGTAATACTTTGATCGGTATTTAGTCTGAACTTGGTTCATTGCTGCGATAGTTCTCATTTCTGTCACGGTCTCAACTAACTCTTTGAAATATTCAGCCGAAGTTTGGCCCTTAGGTGGCACGAAAACGAATTCGTGCGGTGAGTATCCTGTACTCTGATGGTCCGTGGTATTATATGAATGCATGCACATAGGTAGATGTTCGTCCCAGTGATCATTTTGTTTTACATATGCCTTGATGTATTCCATAAAGTGTGTGCATCAGTCCGACAATAAATGTTCTGGCGGTCCAAAGTACGCTATAAACTTATCTGTTATCGCTCTTACCGTTTTTTCGGCTGTTGCTCTCTTCACAGGTGCGAGAACTATAAATTTTTGTTAACCAGTTTTGTATAGATAAAATATGTGTTTACTGATCTGCTGAGGGTTTACTGATGGGCCCGTAGAAGTCTATAAAATTTTTTTCGGACGGTCCACTCGGTGTCTCGCTGATGAGCATTGCTTGTTTTGTTTTAATTCGGACGAGTTTTTTCGTCTGGCATGATGTACATCCCAGGATGACTTGTCTCACACCTGGGTGCATGTTTCTCCAATAGTAGTCTTTGGCAATCCTGTTCTACATCTTATTCATTCCCCTATGTCCACCTATTGCTGCCTCATGGTATTCTCTGATAATTTTAAATCTTTGATCTGCTGGTGGGAATTGGGAAACTGTTACGTGGAAATATTATCGGTAAGGAGTTGTGTCGTAAGAATGACCACCAATTGTAATATCAAGAGCTTTATTAAAGATACCGAAATTGAAGGCATACCAGCGCGTGTGCTTCGTCTGTCCGATCTCCTTTGTTCGCCTGACCCCCTTGAACTCGCCTGACTGCCCGACTGCCGAATCCCGCGCGAGCCGCGACTAGAGTCCCGACTAGAGAGCCCGACTAGAGAGCCGTGATTAGAGGCTCGCTGGGCCTTATATAGCCTCGTCCCCTTCCTGTCGATGGTCTCTTGCTGAGATCGCCCCGCTGTTGTCAAGGGAGGTCAATATGATATACCCTGAGTATCGTACGTAACACTACTATTGCAATGCATAAGATATAAGTTCAAACAGTGGGTCAACGCCAGTTTGCGTATGACACTCTTTCACTACTGCACACATACCATTTGGTGGAACCCAATACCATAACACCGAGCCAACAATTTAAAAGAAAAGTATACTGTAAGTAAAAGCAAACAAGACCTTTGGGCTGACGCGACGGTTAGTTTGACGAGTTCTGCCGTTTACTTATAGAAGTCCGTACGTAACAGTACTTATTTTTTTAGCATTCGATTTCACCTTTTGAGTTTTGGAGCATCAAAACAAATTCTATTTACTTAAATTGGCAGACAGAAAATAAATGTTTCGGTTCATGTGATGTTACTCTCTGAAATCAATGAGGACGTTTTAAAAAATACTTGGGTATTTTAAACTTTTGAAGTACTTTTAAATAAAATTCTTATTTCATAAGAGGAAGTGAAAAAATGAGCAAAAAACTTATGCCATGTACAAATCGTAAGAACCTAGTTCAACAATAAATAGAGTAAAAAATTAGAATAATGTGTTATAAGCGTGTGAACATAAAGTAAATGAGTTTTTTTTCAAAAATACGCAAATCTGCTTATCTTTCTATCGAAAAGATAGACCACTTTACTACATTTTTCTTGCGTTAAAGGTCTGTTATTTTTTTTGCAACTCTGATTTTCAGATTTTCTTTCCTTAACTTTTTATTATGACTGGGCTATTAGATTCTTAATTCTATTTGTCGATAGTCACGAAAAACGCTGAGACTACAAAAAATGTTCTCTGTATAAAATGAAAGGTAAAGAAGATGCATTTCTTGTATTTATAGTCATTTATGGCTTATAAGCTTTTATTTTAATAACTTCTCTGTTTTCAATTTTCAATACATTTTTAAAAAATATCAATGTATAGTAAAAAAGTAGAAAATAATTTGGACCTCTAAAAAATTTCTGGTGAGTGAGAATCTTCAGGTGAAAAATGTGTAACAATATTTTTCTTTGTGTTATTTTGGTAGAGAAAATCGTTTGTCATAGTATTCTAAGAACTAACGCTATTGTATAACGTTATATTATTTCAGTGCTGCCGACGTTTTAACGCCAACTGTCCCGATGCTACGCACTAAAACACTTTCAACCTCATCGTACTATCTGAAAATCACCACGTCAAAGCCATTTCACCCGATATACTCATCGACACCGCTGAGGCTCATCTCTGCTATCTCTATGCAAACTCTTTACTTAGAGGAGGCCCTACTACCAACTGTACGTTGGGATACGGATGTTTCTCGAAGAAAATGAGTAGGATACACACATTTGAGACACGTACAAATTAATGCACCTATCACAGATTACACTTTTAGATTGATTTTTTTATTTATTTACATAAGACAAACACTCCTAGTGAATTTACGCTACCTCGGGCGCAAACTACCAATTCACAGATTTAAACACGCACTCTTGTACTCATACACCCATACCTACACACCAACATACATTCGCGATTCCACGCATGCGATCCAGAGAACGCTCAGCACCGAGGTTACGACTACCCAACTTGGTCCCGAGAACACTCGGCCACTACGCAACACCCTTGATAACAAGCTATTTCACGCATCAACTTAACGACGGAGACACAAATTGCACATTCTCTCATTTGTCCGCAAGAAGTCCTACTGTCGGCCTCAAGATGCTTTTATAGTAGATAGCATTCAAAGGAAATGCTCGATACCATGGTTCTAGCTAAAGTAGTCTTGAATAATCTCTAGTAAGTGCCAGCAATACTAACGCCACCTACGACAGTGCTTCCATACAGCATCTGCCAGCGTAAGCCAGCGACTAGTGACTTCTGACATGCCTTAGATCAATTCATCTAGCGATATGACGACAAATTTTATGTAAACAGTAGCAGCGATTAAAAAGTTTACCAGCACAGACCTTTTTCTCACTCTTAAACGCTGTTGGCGTGTATGTCAAACATACATCATTAAAAACAAGTATGCCACCACGTGATCTGGTATCACTCCTCAAAAAGCTGTAGTAACAGCTTAATAGCCTGATTCAGCTCCATGCATGACGGGTTTGCCCTGAAATATGACGCCCATGTCTCCGAAAACTTGTGTAGCACTGGGTGCACCATCTTGCATGCGAGAGTTCGTTCCCGTTTCCTATTATATTTTTGACTGACGAGTCTGGCTCTCACAGCTCGTTGTCTCGGGTAACAGTGTCTTACCCGCATTTACCCACGTTTACCCACGTTATCCCGCGTTTACCAGCGTTCTCCCGCATTCACCCGCGTTACCCCTCCCGATGACACGTTAACACGCATAAAGGTGTGTGCTGCCGCACGTTACCGCTGTACACGGTGCCTCTCCCCGCACTACCACTTCTTCCCACTCCCCTACTCGGCTGTCCCTCGGTGCAACCTAAAGCGGCTACAGCAGCTATAAAACTGTTTAGAGCCAGGCGAAAAGAAAAGCGAGTCACGGCCCTGCTTATCAGCACACGTGCTTCGGGCTATAAGCTTTTTCGCACCGGGAATTCTTTTTTCAACACCAAACTCATCGTTAAGACACGATCTGGTCAGTTATGAGTTATTTTTAAATATTAGTCTAGGTCTATTAACACGGAAACCCGAGTATTTAACGTTTGTATATGCGTAGTTGCTAATTTCTAATTGAACACAAACAGAACAGAAAAATACTTTAAAGCTCGAGGCTCTTTGAGGAGTATTGTACATGGACAGTATTTATGGCGCACAATGTACGCAGGTTTATATAAATTCACATGCGAATACAAGCTTCAAAAATATTAATGTAAATGTGATTAAAATTTTTTTTGTTAATTCAATGTTATTCTATTATAAAATCAGTGTGAATGTGCGTTTTTCAGTGATGTAGCCGTATTTCCTTCCTGTCCTCTCTGATCGTTACACCGTGTATTGGAGTACATGGAGTCAATCGAATGGATCAATTGACAGAAGAGCAGCATATTCAAGAAGTAAAAGCAAGACCAACTCTGTGGGACAAGTCTCATTCATCCCCAATATTTTAATTCAGGGCTGAAAGAAAAGCAGTGGGACGTTATTGCAGGAAAGCTTAAAAAAAAAAAGTAAGCACGTTTTTTTTACTATACACAAGTTTCTTTTTAAAATACATTCATTCAAGAGTTAGAATAAAAATTCTGTCAAGTCTTGTATATCGGTGTGCACAAAAATAATGGATAGCTTCCAAAACTGTACTTAGGATGAGTGTGAAGTAGACAAAATTTGGTCATAGTACTTTTGTTAATTGCTTATCTAAATGCATACCATTAACTGTTATAGGTATGTTTTTTTTTCACATTGAAAATGGCCAATCGATGAACATACATTATTTGACAAAAAGTTTATGTTTATCAATCAGCCCTTGAAATTAAAACATTGAATATTCTACTTGTTCAACCTTCATAGTTACTTCAAAGCACTTGATAAAAGAGAGAAGCTGAATATTATTAAATGCAAAGAGTTTTTATATTCTTGCATTTAAGAAGAAGACGTCAGGTTAGGGATCTAAGCGACTAATCGGAGCTCAATCTAATTACTATCGATTGACACGGGTGCAACAATTACACAATAACTGATGGTTAAAACTGCTGATCTCTCGGATCTTACATTAAGTACAAATTGTTTACGATATTTTTTGTAGACAAACGCAGTAAAAAATGTTGAAATTATTGATTATTCACATCCTTGGATGTACTAGTGCGAATTCATATTGTAAGATAAGCGCTTTATGAGATTGTTTGAAATTGCACGCGTAGTTAAAGTTTTGCGACGGTAGCTTGTTTCAAAAGAAATAACTAACATGTCACGCGATTACAGAAGCAGGTGTACCACTCGATGTTTCAAGAGCGCCGAGATCTTGCTTTTTATTATTTAAAAATGAAACTCTGCGTTATGGAGTAATTAATATTTAGTATATGACATGGGATGATACACGCCCCCCCCCCCTTAGCTGATTGCTTCCCTCGGCAATTATAAGAGCGAATGCAGTTGAACTTATGTCAAGTACTTTAAACACAAACATATTCATCATATTATAAATAAAATTGTAAGAATATGACATAAAAATTATGTTTATATGTTAATGAATACAAGTTTTTTTTTTTTTTTATATTATAGTGCTTTACGTCCGGCTCCTATAAAAGGCACTACACAGGGCACTTAGCACTTTCGAAAAGGAAGAGAAGAAGGATGGGGAGGCCTCCCCATTACTGGGAGGGGGGTAGGGGGAAATGAGGCAATTATGCTGCGAGGAGGTCGCCTAAACTCTCCTCGAGGAGCATTGCGTGGTGAAAAAGCACATGTAAACAATCACAGAGGTACTTGCTCGAAAGTCGCACTGGCCAGGAATCGAACCACGGTCTCCCGCGTGCTAATCCACGGCCTAGCCGACTGAGCCACCGTGCGCTCAACAATCAATACAATTAATAAAATGCATTATTATTTTTGTAGTTGTGCTGTTGTAAGTCTTCCGTGTTGAATTTATTGTAGGTGATTTTGTGCTACAGTTATCATTGTAGAATGGTTTGCAATTTGGAAATGGCAGCTTAATGGTCACAATTTTTGCTGAGTTCGATAGTATGATGTTCGTGCTTTGCATTATCGTTTTTTTTTGTTATTTTTCTTTCATCTTAAGGTATTACATGGTATGGCGTTATGCCTATCTATAACTGGAGTATGATAAGGTCAATATATGTCTGTTATCTGCAGTGAATTGCAACGCATTGGTTGCTGGGCACGTTGATTGAAGCCATTAGAAAGTTGTTGTTTACTTTATTTCTTGATTGCAGTTCTAATTGGTAGTGTCACGCAGTAAGGTAAATGTTCCGATTGCGAGACAACGTCCCAATTAATGGCATGTTTTGAAATTAAGTAATATTTAAATAATGGAGAATGTATAGAAATGTTAAAAAATTTTGTTAACTTATACGTGGAAACATTTATCATTTACATTTTTTTCAAGGCCAAAGTACGTAAAGAATATTACAAAAAAATGTTCATTGCAAATCTGCCATTGCAGTACTATGGGACATACGAATCTGCACCTATTGTGACTTTTACTTTACTGAGTTTTTTCTTAAGTAAATTGAATTCTTTGTCAAGATATGTTTTTTTTTTTCATGAACTTAGGTATTCCTAAATATATTTAAAAACAAAGATCATTATTTTTAACGCAGATTTTTTATTTATAACCATGTCTCAATATACGTACATCTAAAATTTGAAGGTCCCAGTTAGTGGTACAGCATAATGCATGTACCGTATTAACGTACACTTCATATTTATGCTTTTGGCCCGATAAATGAGACACAACAAAGTTGTTGTTTTAACTTTTAAATCTTGTATTCTGTTATGTAAAAGTGAATGCAGTGTGTTTTAATCAATTGTGAAGTTATTGTAATTGATATCCAGCTTCATAATAAGTTAATTATTTACATACAGTAATAAATCGTACACATAACCTCAAAAGTGAGCAGTCCTAGAACTCTTAATTTTGTAATTACCTACTTAATTAACAATATTTACTGATTTTAGCTGAAAAATGAAAGAAAAAAAGGGAAAAAAGACTGACAGAAAAATAGCCTCTAAAGGTGTAAATAAGCAGCAATTGAAAACAGAGGAAGAGTAACAAAAAAAGGAAGAGAAAAAATTAAAAAAAAAACAATTACAAGAGGAAAAAAAGGAAACAAAAGAGGCTAAGAAATGAGAGGCTAAGTTACAAGAGCAAATTAAAGATATTCAAAAACAAACTAAACAAGAAAAGTAGATATAATAAGATTAATAGATTTTGTTCTCTTAATATTTTGTTGTTTGTCAAAATTTGAAGTTTATTGTCTTGCATAATACTATTTACTTATTTAGATTAGAATGTAAATTAATGAATACATTAAGTTGAAATATAAATAGCAATTATTATTATTTCCGACAGTTTTTTTAAATCTCTATTTTTATGTTCATTTAAGCTTATTGTGTTATTTTTCAAAATTGTGATATTGTGGGGTGAACTTTTTTATATTATTATACTTATTATTAATTTTTACGAGCTACCAAATATTTTTTTTTTATCGTGGTAGGTTCAATCTAACAGTTTTTGTATGTCCCATAAACCGGGACTGACTGAGTGGGACAACTGGGCCATGCTGTTTTTTGTTTTTTGTTTTTGATGTGCCATCAATTGGGACCTTATATTTTTCTCCATTATTTCAAATTAAATTATTATTGCGATCGTATTTATACACTAAAATAAATTTTTTATTGCTAGAACACATAATTTTTCATTATAATACGAAAAATCTTTTGGTTATATGTATTTTTCAGCTTCGAATAGCTTATTTCACTTATGAGTTCGCTTAACCCTGTCTCACAATCGGAACATTTACCTTAGGCGTGAATGCTTTAAATTTCATGAATTATCCTTATGGCGTTGATGTACTATGCGAAATTTCTGCGGGGTCCTTAATATTTTATCGAAATAAAGTGAGAGAAGGTACTGCATGCTTATTGCCATTGATGTTTTACTTGCTTAAAAAGCTTTTTGCTAACTATTAAACATTATTTTCACTGTTACAGTTTCCGTTACAACTTTACACTGCACAAGTGTTTACCTAATCGTTCTTGAAAGTCCGTGTGTAGAAATACATCTTTAAAACGCGAAATCTTCCGTTGATGGTTTTTCACGTACTTACGTATCATTTGTTTTATATTTACAAATGTAATACAATAAAAAAATACAATTTTAACGAGGAGTAAACATAACTCGTAAATTTGTTTTTTTAATAGGGATTAAAAATTTGGATATTATGAGTAAAAAATCTTGGACAGTTCTTATATTAAACCGTTGTTAAAAGAATTTCAGTTCCAATTAATTGAAATATGTTTATTTATATTTTAACTACTATAGTTCTTTTCTTATAAAATTGTTATCAAAGTTGTCATGGTTCGATCTTATTATTGATTAAATTTCTAATTAGCCAAATACTATGAACTCATGTAATGAAAACTTTGCTGTTGATGCAACAAGATTGTATAAAAATAATGAGGAAGCATTATTTTTTTCCATGTCTTACGCGTGCTCGAATCAGGGTGAATCTCATAGTGGAAGTCTTATTCGTTACCGCACTTTACTTTATCTAAATTTTAAATAACTATTTTTGTATTCTCTGCTTTCAGTGCTATATTGTTATATTTGTTTATATTAGTGATTTCGAAAATTCCGTTGTAATATTAATCTGATTTTTCTCTCCAAAGCTCTTTTGTGGCCTAAGCTTTTATACCAACTTCTAAATTCTGAGGTCTAGCATGTTGACTAAAATTATTTTTACTTTTATGTTTTCATTTTATGAGCTCATCATCAGCTCTCCACGCATGTCTCTTACACAATAGATCAGATCAATAAGATAAATATTATAAGACTGCATTTGATATTCGGTTGGATATGGATATAGTGGGTGGGAATTTCTGCAATATACTAATTTATATAGTGTAAATCCGGTAACTGTATGCAGAAAAGTATTATATTGATGTATAGCAAAAGGTAAAATTTTGTCTCAGTCCTGTTTAGTTGTAGCTTTTGTTCTTAAAAAGCTTGCAAGAATGGCATGACTACGTTCTAGTCAACCGTTAGATTTGGAATGGTAAGGTGTAGTGGTCTTAAAATTGACACCAAGAATTAGGACTAAATTTGTAAGTGTATTGTTTCAAAAACACTTTCTATTATAGCTGAGTACTATTTTTGGTACTTCATACAACGCTATAAAGTGTCTTGCCAGAACGTCTGTAACTGTGACAGCTCCGATGTCAGGTATAGCTACTGCTACACAGTAATTAAAAAATCAATATTGTATAGTTAATATTTGCTTATTTTCAGATGTTGTTATTTATAACACTCCTACATTTTTCATAGCTATTTTTTAAGAAACTTCAGCTGGAGTATTAGTTATTATCACAGGTTCTTTCGTTTTTATCAGTGTTAGATTCTGTTCTTGACAAATTTTGCATTTTCGTACAAAATTTTCAATATCTTTTCTAATACCCTTTTAGTAATACAATTTTCGTATTCTTCTAAAAGTTTTATTCATGACTCTATGCCCACCGAAAAGACAGTTGTGGTATTCTATAATTTTTTATTGTCTCATTTCTTTTGATAAATAAGCACATTTGCCCAAACATTCAGTTATTTTTATGTTTACATGACTGAGTTCTTCATGAATTGCCTTAGGCAATATTCTTCGAAGAAAATTTTCGGTTATTTCACCCTTTCTGGATACTCTCAATTATTCCATATTTTTGTTTTTTGTTGCTTTGACTAAATCTGCTAAGCATGAGTGAAGATCTTGAAGCAATGTTTAATCTTTTTCTTTTTCGTTGATAACCAAACAGAATACAAATTTATTTTTATAATCGGGTTTTATTACGTCACCTACTTGTAGTTGCGCTTTATTCAATTCAGATTTTAAGATATAATTCAAATCTAATCATAATTTATTGTTAGTAGAATTAAGCGTCAAGTCAGCCGAAATAAACGTTGTAATGTTGTCCTTTGCATATGTTAAACGTTCTCGTATGCTTAATATTTCGAGGTAAACTATTTTTGCTCTTATCAAAGGTCTAATTATAGTGCTTTCTTTACGAGTAACTTGGTCATCGCGTTCAGCATTCCATTGCTGTACCAACATTTCGAATGCGGCTGTAGGACCAGTAGACGGTTTTAAGTTACTGTGTTTCTGGGCGTAGTGCTGACTTATGATGGTGTCTTGCTGCTTAGTACTTAAACGAGAAAGTGTATCGGGTATACTACTATGCGTTGTTTCTTCCTCTCTAGCTTCTTCACTATCTTCTTGTTCAATGGTAGAAATATTAGGCTCTTTCCATGCAGTATCGACATTGTCTCTTATTACTGTAGATACAGCTGTAGAGTGTCTTATAGGGGATTTTAATCTTATCGGAAACCTTCTTTCTTGTGTAGAATTTTGAAAGTCTTAGGAATAGTCTGGTGAAACATTAGATAAAGTTTTCATATTCTGAAAATTTATTTTTGTTGACTCTGGTCAGTTATTTCCTGTTGTATTTGTCAGTTCTAGTGGTGTGTAGAAATTTTAATTTAAAGATGAGTTAGCAACATTTTTATTTTGCATACTATTCGTTGAAGGATATTGTTTATCATTTTTTTTTATCGAAGCTGGATTCCAAATTCTCTTCATGCATTGATCCGCGAGCAGTAGATTGCAACTTCGGATTTTGTTTTATTTCAGCAATCATTTCATCTTGTGATATACTTAATGAGTCAGTGTCAAACTTAAATTCCACTGATTTTTGAGGTGCAGTTTCAATTTTTTTTATTTGTTGAAGTTCCGGCAGTTGATGGTTGTGCTGATTAGTTAAATACTTCTTCTAAGTCACTGGCCTTAGTAGTAGCTTTTTGCTGTAACCTATTATAGGTTGTAGTGAATATTAATGATGAATCTGGTTTAGTGTCCAAGAGGCTAGGAAGTAGAGATTTAATTTTTTGGGTATCAGTGCTTGCTGTTTTCTTCATCTTTCGATGTATCAAGAATTTCTGGGTCGTTAGAGCCTAAAGTGGTTGTGGGTCTGTCAGAAAAAGGTAAATGTCCTTGTTCTTAAACTTGGAACTTAAGTAACCTTTAAGCTACTGATGGTCCAGTGAGATCTCCTTGCCCTCTTTCTATTTGTAATGGATTAAAAAGAGAAGAATTTTTATAGCCTTTTTGTCTTCCTCTCGTTACCTGCCTTGTGCCTTGGTATAATAGTAAATTTAAGCTTATCAAAGATTTAATTATGTATGTCATAAGCTCTATAGGCACGTACAATAGATATATTTGTTTGTCGAGGAATTTTTGTATAGGTTTTAGGGATGGTATACGGAACTGTGATGTTTTATGATAACTACTCTCGCTGTCGGAGCTCAAGCTGTTAGAGTGATTTATGGATCCTTTATGAATCCGATCCATGTCAAACGCTCGTGGTCTCCGTAAACTATGAATTTTTGAATGTAATAATAGTGTTGAAAATGTTGTACAACAGCTATTACTATCAAACATTATTTTCCAGCAGTAAAGTAATTTCTTTCGCATTTATTAAGAGCGCAAGATATATAGGCTACAGGATGATCTTTTCCTGACTCTTCTTAACTTGAAACAGCATCAAGAGCTAAATTGAATGAATCAATGGTTTATCGAGATGGACACATGCAACTACCAGGGTCTCACACAGGGCTGATTTTAATCTTTCAAAGCTCTCTTTCTGAGTCTTAGTTTAATCAAATTTTTTGTTTTTCCGTAATAATAAGGTTAAAGGCCCTGCAATTTCAGCATAATCTTTCATAAATCATCATAATATCCTAAGGGTCTTAGAAAATCTCAAATTTTTGCACAATTTGTTGGTATCAGAAAATTTTTAACTGCTTCAAGTTTCTTGGAATAAGGCTTACTCCATAAACACCTACTTAATGTCCTAAATATGCCTTTCCAGATGTTAGAATTTCGCATTTATCTAGCTATAATTTGAAACTAGCATCTGTTACTTTATTTATTTGTTGTTATACTTTTATTTTGTATTTTTTTACAGTTTTAACACAAAGCATAATGTCATCTAAAAATACGAACTGTCCGTGCCTTGTAATCCCTATAATACAGAATCCATGAGTCCATAAAATGTAGCTGGTGCATTGCATGATCTAAATGTCATATCTGTACGAAGGACCGAGAGCTGTTTTGTGGCGATAATCTAGAGATACTTCAATTGAATCAAATCCGTTAGCTTGATCGATAACAAAAAAAAATTTTGACCCACCAACTTGCTCTAATATCGCTGTAATATTAGGTAATGGGTAAATATCAGGGATAATTATAGCGTTTTATTTTCTGTAATCTATTACGGGTCGATGTCTCTTTTCTAAGTTGGGTCCTAGCTTTTTAGGGACAATCCACAGCAGACTATTGTATAGTAGGCTAAAAGAATACCTAACGCTTCCTTCTTGTGATTATTTATTAATCTGATCTTAAACTTCCTTTTGTAAAGCAGGGGAATATCCATATTATTAGTAAAAACAGGCTTATCGTCAGTTGTCTGTATATTATGTTGTACAAATGATATACGTAGAGCAGCATCACCTTTGATATAAAATAGATGTAAATACTTTTTTACTCTTTGGCAAAGTTGTTTATAACTTGTCTTATTATGATGATGACAGCGAAATTTTTTTATAATATATCATATTCTTTACTCTATTGTTATGTTGATGTAAGATCCTTTGTCATCTACTAAATGTTGTTTATCTATAAACACAGAGTTTCGTTTTTAAATAATAAAAAGCAAAAGCTCAGCGATCTCGAGCTATCGAGCGCTATACCTGATTTTGCAATCGCGTGACATATAACTTACTTCTCTTGAAACAAGCTATTGTCGCAAAACTCGAACTATGAGTGCAACCTCAAATAATCTTACAAAACGCTCATCTTACAAAATCATTTTGCATCCGTACACCAGATAATATGATGAATCGACAATTTCAACATTCTTTACTGTGAATGTACACAAGAAATATAATACACAGTTTCGACAGCAACTTGTACTTAATGTAAAATTTGAAAGATAAGTAGTTTTAACTATCAATTACTGTGAAATTATTGTACCACGACTGTGCTCGTGTCAGTCAAGGGTGATTAGGTTAAGCTCTGATTGATTGTTCAGATCCCCAACTTGACGCGTCCTCCTTAAACGCAAGAGTGTAAAAGTTCCATGCACATAACAATATTCGGCTTTTTCATCAAGTGCTCAAAAGTAAGTATAGAGATTGGAGAGTAAGTTCTGTTGCGTCTTTTGAGTGGATGTAAGACTTATTTCCGTGATTAAGCTACGCGTTAAAAGCGTGCATTTCAAGCTAATGTAAGACCTAGTTCGGTGACTAAGCTGTGTAAGAAAAGTTCAAGCAAATCAAGCCACTGTAAAGTCACCTAAAAAGTAAATCAAGGAGGAACAAGAAAGAAGGGATCGTCGACTGAGGTTCCAACGTTAAAAGCAGAAGCCTTATTATTGTCATCGCCACGAGTGCTCTTGTGTAGGATTAGTAACATCGTTGCCGTCAACCTTGTAAGATCTTATGACTGCGTGCGCGCAAGAAACGGCTTACCAACGCTCATGGAGTTAAGTTAAGTTAAGGAAACTATAAATTGTATAACACTGTAAATGCGAATCTAAAACTTTGTTATTCATACTATTTGTAAAATTAAGTATTTCTGGCTCTTCTAAATCTATTAAATCATTGGATGAGACATAACTTAGTTGTTAATTAAATTAATTTTTTTAATTCAAAAACATTCTAATTACTTAATTATATGAAACATTCCAAGATCTAGTAATTCTTATTGATTCACACGAACTTCTTACTTTAAGGAATAAATTAAATATCGAGGAAGAATAAAATAAACACTGTATGAAAAAGATTCTTACAAGGACGTGAGATAAAAAGACGTATAAGATACGCTACTATCATATGACATAAGACATAAACTCTAACAATAAGTCAAGGCCAGCTCAGGTACACCACTCCATACATATTGCTCGGTAAAACCTATCATCACGACGCCGAGTCAACGATTTCACAGAAACGCATACTGGAAGTAAAACTAAATGAAGCCTTTGGACCGATGGCTGGTTCCTGACGAACAAAAATTAAATTTATTCGTTTGTAGATTGAATCTACGAGTTCCGAACTTCTCTTATAGAAGTTTGGACGTAAGAAATTGGCATTCTAAGAAAGTAAGCCTTTTGTTTTACTTGGAGTATGCTTTAACCAAATCAAATTTTTATTCTTATTCGTTTTTCTAAATTTCGTTATTGTCTTTCTTTATCTATTTCCAGAAACTTTTTTTGTATAATGGATTATACACTTGAGGATATTAGCAAGGTACCTGATGTATCTACAAGGGTGTAGTTACTTGAACCATACCATACGGCAAGGAAAACCGAAAAATCACTTGAATTCCTTGGATTATCATGTAATGTAGCCTCAAATAATGAAGCTTATCTGATATTAACTAATGATTCAGATTCAAGGCCAACAGGATATCTAACGTACCAAGAACGTTTGCCAGTGATTTACAAGTACCTATAGAAGTTGAAAAAATATTATTCATTAATACTCACGCTACCATGTACCATAAGAATTAACATATGTACCTTGTTTAGCAGTTACACCCTACAGCAAGACAAAATTTATCAGTACACCAACTAAAGAGACAAGAAAATTTTGCATATTTTTAGCCCAATCAAAACAATATACAAGTTGACTACAACGATCCCAACATGTACAATCGCGATAATGTATCTTATTGTCATAACCCTAATGACACAAAAATTTTCCTGACTACGTTTAATTCGGACGGAAAAATAGTATTACACCCAGCTCTTCAATATCAAATAACGACTCAAATGATCTATCAGTACAATTGTTGCAAAAATCGAATGAAACGCAATCTTACCAGCCTTTGAATGATTCGTGGAAAAATCATCGGAATTTTGGCCCCACACAAGCTACGCAACACCAAAACTAATCATTAGCCTATTTCAATAGCCCCTTTCACACAAGCTTACTGCAGTATGTATTTGGTAACTCGTCTACTTCTACAAAGGAAAATTACCCCTATCAGATACCACATAAATCGCTAAATCACACAAGTTTTCGCTCAAGGTCAAACTCGTTCAATAGTCAGCAAAATTTTAGATCCAGTTCTTCTAAACCAGCCCATTCTTTTAACGGGAATGGTGCTAGTCGCCCAAACGCAGTGGCAAGCAAAGACCTGAATCAGCGTCTACTGACGAACCAATTTATGCAATCACCCGATTGTCCGTCACAAGAAACATTGGCAAGGACCGACAGTAAGACTTCAAACTTAACAATCAAATGAAAGTGAAAACACTTCTATCATAGTTACAGAACTGGACGTCAATACTATTAAAATATTTCGTAGTAGAAACAGTAACGTTAAACATATTTTTTTTTAAATCACGTTTTTCACGTCTTAGCACAAGAAGCACCCCTTAGTGAGAAAGGAATATTAGGAAATTTATATCTAGCCGAAGAACGGGCCAGGCTTTGTTATGACACCAGAGCCTTGATACTAAAAAAAGCCCTATAAGTCCCATTTTATTTATAGGAAGAATTGTAACAATAAGCGACGAAAATCGTGGACTTTAATTTCTTGATACAACGACAGAATAAATAAGTAATAATGATAATTTTTACGAAATTATAGATGATCTCAACAAAAATGGAGAATACTCGGAATCTCTTCCAACTTCTCAGCATTTTAAACCTACAGGAGAAACCTATGGTCAAAATCGTGTATACAAAATACCAGCCAGAATAAGAGTTCTCGTAGATTCCTGTAACACAAACTGACAACCACGGGCAATTATACTTGCGCTTGATGAAAACTACTCGTGGTATATTCATAGGCAAATCAGCAGTAACATACGATAAAGGCCACTATTCCAAGAGGGCTGTAAATACTAGAAAAAAGCCAGTAGAAATCGTGATCCCTCCGCAATATCTCGTACCTTTTGATCTAGATGATTTAGAAAAATTTTTTGACTCAGATTTTAGTGATGATGTTCACAACATAACAATAGAGGATTCAACTAAATTTATTACGGAAAAACTTTGCCGGCATCATCATGATAAGACAAGCTATAAAAAACTTCACCAAATAGTAAAAAAGTATTTATATCCATTTTACATTAGAAGTTATGCTGCTCCACGTACGTCATATGTACAACATAATATACCAACAACTGACGACAAACTTGCTTTTCCTAAACAATATAGATACCCTTCTGCTCTACACAGGGAAGTTGGAGATCAGATCAATAAATTTTCACAAGAAGAAATAATTAGCTATTCTTCTAGCCCGTACAATAGTTCGCTGTGGATTGTCCCCGAAAAGACAGGACCAAACTAAGAAAAGAGACATTGTCCTGTAATAAATTACAGAAACTGAAACACAATAACTATTCCTGATATTTACCCCTTGCCTTATACTACAACGATATTAGAGCAAATTGGTGGGTCAAAATTTTTTTAAATTTTCGATCTAGCTAACGGATTTCATCAAATTCTCCAGACTATCGCCACAAAACAGCTCTCGGTACTCCGTACGGACACTACGACTATACAGGTATGACATTTAGATTATGCAATGCAGATTATACAAATGCTAGCTTCAAATTACAGCTAGATAAATGCGAAATTCTAACCTCTGGAGAAGCATATTTAGGACATTAAGTAAGTGGTTATGGAGTAAGCCTTATCCCAAGAAACTTGAAGAAGTTAAAAATTTCCCGATACCAACAAATTGTGCAAAAATTCGAGATTTTTTAAGACTCACAGGATATTATTGACGATTTATAAAAGATTATGCTGAAATTGCGAGGCCTTTAATCCTATTATTACGGAAAAATAAAAAATTCGATTGAACTAGGACTCAGAAAAAGAACTTTGAAAGATTAAAATCAGCCCTATGTGAGGCCCTGGTTCTTCCATGTATCAATCTCGGAAAACCATTGATTTATCTAACTTAGCTCTCGGTGCTGTTTTAAGTCAAGAAGAATCAGGAGAAGATCATCCTGTAGCCTTCATGTCTTGCACATTAAATAAATGTGAAAGAAATTACTTTACTACTGAAAAAGAACGTTTGACATCGTCTCGTTATAGATTACAAAAAATTAAACCCTTAAACTATCCTTGATGCTTACCCATTGTCTGATATTACAGATATATTACAGCAAATTAGTGGGTCAAAATTTTTTTCAGTATTCGGCCTAGCTAATGCATTGTATTAAATTATTGTATCTTCAGAAGATTGCCATAAAACAGCTTTTAGTACTTCGTACGAACGTTACAAGTATAGAGGTATGCCATTTGGATTATGCAATGCACCAGCTATGTTCCAAAGACTTGTGGATTCTGTTTTATTAGAATTGCAAATCACATAACTATTTATATTTTCAGATGATATTATAATATGAGACAAAATTTTAGAAGAACATGAAATAAAAGTAAAAAAATTCCTTAATGAACTATCAGATGCTGGTTTGAAATTATAACTTAATAAATGCGAAATATTAACTCCTGAAGAAACATATTTAGGACATAGAATAGAAGGTTATGGAGTAAAACCCGATCCCAAGAAACTCGAAGCAGTTCAAATTTTCCAACTTCAACAAATTGTGCAAAAGTTCAAAAATTTTTAGGACTTACAGGATATTATAGACGATTTATTAGAGATTATGCTGAAATTGCAAAGCCTTTCACCCTATTATTACGGAAAAATCAAAAATTTGATTGGACTAAGCCTCAGAAGGAGAGCTTTGAAAGATTAAAATTAGCCCTATGTAAGGCCCTGGAACTTGCATGTGTCAATCTCGACAAACCATTGACTCATCCAACTTAGCTCTCGATGTTGTTTAAACTCAAGAAGAATGAGGAGAAGACTATCCTGTAGACTACATGTTTCGCAACTCTTAATGAATGGGGAACAAATTACCCCCTACTAAAAAAGAGTGTTTAGCAGTAATAGCCGCCGTACAACATTTTCAATACTATTTATACAGACATGAGTTTTCAGTTTACGGAAACCACGAACCTTTGACATGGATTAAATTAATAAAAAATCTCATGACTTGCCTTAATCTATGGGAAGCAAAACTCCACGGGTACAACTACACCTATAAGTACAAACCCGGACGTTCGAATTTAACTGCTGACGCCTTATCACTTAACTCTCTAGATTCTTATGAAATAAATACCGTAAAAGATAATATAGATTTTAAAGGGAGGCGTAAAAAAGGTTTATAAGTCTCAACATCCAGCAGTAACAGGAGCAGTAGTCGATCTTACAATTCGAGCTCTGCCAGTGAGTCTAGTCATTATAAAAAATTACAGTCCCGTATGTTACCCTCAAACCATATTTTAAAAATCTTTCAACAAACAAAAACATCTATTGCACGTGCTAATAGGGCCAGTGATTTGCACAGTCAAAGTTTAAGTAATCTCGAAACCATTACTACAGTAAAGCACGCAACGAGAGGAAAAAAATGGCTCCAAAATTTTCTTCTCATTATACCGCTACGAATGGAAGAAGGACTAGGAAAACTCACTGAACCATCAATAGTTTAAAGGTTACTTAAACACCAAGCTCAAGAAAAACAAAGTTCACCTCCTCCTGACAGACCCACGGTCACTTCAGACTCTGATGATACAGACATTCTAGATACGTCGGAAGATGGAGTGAACCAGCAAGCACCGATACTCCTAAGAGATAAATCTCTTCTTCCTAGTCTCTTGAACACTAAATCAGATTTATCATCCGTTTCAACCACAAAAAATATGGAGTCACAACAAGAAGCTGTTACTGAAGCCAGTGACTTAGAAGAAATATCTAACCCTTCAGTACAAACGTCAACTTCTACGACTTCTACAAATGAAAAAATCAAAACTGCACCTTGAAAATAAGTAGGATTTAAATTTGACACTGACTCATCAAGTATATTAGAAGATGAAATGATTGCTAAAATAAGACAAAATTCGAAGTTGCAATCTACTGCTCGCAGATCAACGTATGAAGATGCTTTGGAAAGTAGTTTAGATGAATATAATTAAACTAATAGTTTGCAAAATACAAATTTTTCTGACCTATCTGTATATTAGGATTATTTCATACCGCCAGGAACAATAGAGAATAACGAACCAAAGTCAACCAAAACCAATTTTCAGAATTAAAAAACTTTATCTAATAATTCATAAGACTATTCCGATGAGTCTGAAAATTCTATAGCAGAAGGAAACTTTTCAATAAGATCAAAATCACTCATAAGACGCTCCAAGGCTGCATTTACGGTAGTAGGAGACGATGTCGATACTGCGTGAAAAGAGCCTAATTTTTCTACCATTAAAGAAGAAGATAGGTAAGAAGCTAGAGAGCAAAAAGCAACGCAGAGTAGTATACTTGCTACACCTTTTCGTTCAAGTACTGAGCAGCGGGACACATTCATAAGACAGCTATACGCCCCGAAGCACAGTTACTCGATACCGTCTACTATTCCTACAGCCACATTCGAAATGTTGGGACAGCAATGGAATGCTGAACGCGATGACCAAGTTACTCGTAAAGAAAGCACTATAATTAGACCTTTGATAAGAGCGAAAATAGTTTACCTTGAAATATTAAGCATACGAGAATGTTTCACATATGCAAAGGACAACATTGCAACGTTTATTTCGGCTGACTTGACGCTTAATTCTACTAACAATAAATTATGATTAGATTTAAATTATATGTTAAAATCTGAATTAAAAAAAGCGCAACCACAAGTAGGTGACGTAATAAAAATCAATTATAAAAATAAATTTGTATTCTGTTTAGTTATCAAAGAAAAAGAATAAGATTAAATATTGCTTCAAGATCTTCACTCATGCTTAGCAGATTTAGTCAAAGCAACAAAAAACAAAAATATGGAATAATTGAGAGTATCCAGAAAGGGTGAAATAACCGAAAATTTTCTTCGAAGAATATTGCCTAAGGCAATTCATGAAGAACTCAGTCATGTAAACATAAAAATAACTGAATGTTTGGGCAAATGTGCTTATTTATCAAAAGAAATGAGACAATAAAAAATTATAGAATACCACAACTGTCTTTTCGGTGGGCATAGAGTCATGAATAAAACTTTTAGAAGAATACGAAAATTGTATTACTAAAAGGGTATTAGAAAAGATATTGAAAATTTTGTACGAAAATGCAAAATTTGTCAAGAACAGAATCTAACACTGATAAAAACGAAAGAACCTGTGATAATAACTAATACTCCAGCTGAAGTTTCTTAAAAAATAGCTATGAAAAATGTAGGAGTGTTATAAATAACAACATCTGAAAATAAGCAAATATTAACTATACAATATTGATTTTTTAATTACTGTGTAGCAGTAGCTATACCTGACATCGGAGCTGTCACAGTTACAGACGTTCTGGCAAGACACTTTATAGCGTTGTATGAAGTACCAAAAATAGTACTCAGCTATAATAGAAAGTGTTTTTGAAACAATACACTTACAAATTTAGTCCTAATTCTTGGTGTCAATTTTAAGACCACTACACCTTACCATTCCAAATCTAACGGTTGACTAGAACGTAGTCATGCCATTCTTGCAAGCTTTTTAAGAACAAAAGCTACAACTAAACAGGACTGAGACAAAATTTTACCTTTTGCTATACATCAATATAATACTTTTCTGCATACAGTTACCGGATTTACACTATATAAATTAGTATATTGCAGAAATTCCCACCCACTATATCCATATCCAACCGAATATCAAATGCAGTCTTATAATATTTATCTTATTGATCTGATCTATTGTGTAAGAGACATGCGTGGAGAGCTGATGATGAGCTCATAAAATGAAAACATAAAAGTAAAAATAATTTTAGTCAACATGCTAGACCTCAGAATTTAGAAGTTGGTATAAAAGCTTAGGCCACAAAAGAGCTTTGGAGAGAAAAATCAGATTAATATTACAACGGAATTTTCGAAATCACTAATATAAACAAATATAACAATATAGCACTGAAAGCAGAGAATACAAAAATAGTTATTTAAAATTTAGATAAAGTAAAGTGCGGTAACGAATAAGACTTCCACTATGAGATTCACCCTGATTCGAGCACGCGTAAGACATGGAAAAAAATAATGCTTCCTCATTATTTTTATACAATCTTGTTGCATCAACAGCAAAGTTTTCATTACATGAGTTCATAGTATTTGGCTAATTAGAAATTTAATCAATAATAAGATCGAACCATGACAACTTTGATAACAATTTTATAAGAAAAGAACTATAGTAGTTAAAATATAAATAAACNCAATGGCTATGAGTTGATCGAAACGGCCTACGTTATTCAACAAATACATTAGTGAAGATGAGATGGTTTACCCTAATCTAAATATTTTTTTTTTATCACGGTAGGTTCAATCTAACAGTTTTTGTATGTCCCATAAACCGGGACTGACTGAGTGGGACAACTGGGCCATGCTGTTTTTTGTTTTTTGTTTTTGATGTGCCATCAATTGGGACCTTATATTTTTCTCCATTATTTCAAATTAAATTATTATTGCGATCGTATTTATACACTAAAATAAATTTTTTATTGCTAGAACACATAATTTTTCATTATAATACGAAAAATCTTTTGGTTATATGTATTTTTCAGCTTCGAATAGCTTATTTCACTTATGAGTTCGCTTAACCCTGTCTCACAATCGGAACATTTACCTTAGGCGTGAATGCTTTAAATTTCATGAATTATCCTTATGGCGTTGATGTACTATGCGAAATTTCTGCGGGGTCCTTAATATTTTATCGAAATAAAGTGAGAGAAGGTACTGCATGCTTATTGCCATTGATGTTTTACTTGCTTAAAAAGCTTTTTGCTAACTATTAAACATTATTTTCACTGTTACAGTTTCCGTTACAACTTTACACTGCACAAGTGTTTACCTAATCGTTCTTGAAAGTCCGTGTGTAGAAATACATCTTTAAAACGCGAAATCTTCCGTTGATGGTTTTTCACGTACTTACGTATCATTTGTTTTATATTTACAAATGTAATACAATAAAAAAATACAATTTTAACGAGGAGTAAACATAACTCGTAAATTTGTTTTTTTAATAGGGATTAAAAATTTGGATATTATGAGTAAAAAATCTTGGACAGTTCTTATATTAAACCGTTGTTAAAAGAATTTCAGTTCCAATTAATTGAAATATGTTTATTTATATTTTAACTACTATAGTTCTTTTCTTATAAAATTGTTATCAAAGTTGTCATGGTTCGATCTAATTATTGATTAAATTTCTAATTAGCCAAATACTATGAACTCATGTAATGAAAACTTTGCTGTTGATGCAACAAGATTGTATAAAAATAATGAGGAAGCATTATTTTTTTCCATGTCTTACGCGTGCTCGAATCAGGGTGAATCTCATAGTGGAAGTCTTATTCGTTACCGCACTTTACTTTATCTAAATTTTAAATAACTATTTTTGTATTCTCTGCTTTCAGTGCTATATTGTTATATTTGTTTATATTAGTGATTTCGAAAATTCCGTTGTAATATTAATCTGATTTTTCTCTCCAAAGCTCTTTTGTGGCCTAAGCTTTTATACCAACTTCTAAATTCTGAGGTCTAGCATGTTGACTAAAATTATTTTTACTTTTATGTTTTCATTTTATGAGCTCATCATCAGCTCTCCACGCATGTCTCTTACACAATAGATCAGATCAATAAGATAAATATTATAAGACTGCATTTGATATTCGGTTGGATATGGATATAGTGGGTGGGAATTTCTGCAATATACTAATTTATATAGTGTAAATCCGGTAACTGTATGCAGAAAAGTATTATATTGATGTATAGCAAAAGGTAAAATTTTGTCTCAGTCCTGTTTAGTTGTAGCTTTTGTTCTTAAAAAGCTTGCAAGAATGGCATGACTACGTTCTAGTCAACCGTTAGATTTGGAATGGTAAGGTGTAGTGGTCTTAAAATTGACACCAAGAATTAGGACTAAATTTGTAAGTGTATTGTTTCAAAAACACTTTCTATTATAGCTGAGTACTATTTTTGGTACTTCATACAACGCTATAAAGTGTCTTGCCAGAACGTCTGTAACTGTGACAGCTCCGATGTCAGGTATAGCTACTGCTACACAGTAATTAAAAAATCAATATTGTATAGTTAATATTTGCTTATTTTCAGATGTTGTTATTTATAACACTCCTACATTTTTCATAGCTATTTTTTAAGAAACTTCAGCTGGAGTATTAGTTATTATCACAGGTTCTTTCGTTTTTATCAGTGTTAGATTCTGTTCTTGACAAATTTTGCATTTTCGTACAAAATTTTCAATATCTTTTCTAATACCCTTTTAGTAATACAATTTTCGTATTCTTCTAAAAGTTTTATTCATGACTCTATGCCCACCGAAAAGACAGTTGTGGTATTCTATAATTTTTTATTGTCTCATTTCTTTTGATAAATAAGCACATTTGCCCAAACATTCAGTTATTTTTATGTTTACATGACTGAGTTCTTCATGAATTGCCTTAGGCAATATTCTTCGAAGAAAATTTTCGGTTATTTCACCCTTTCTGGATACTCTCAATTATTCCATATTTTTGTTTTTTGTTGCTTTGACTAAATCTGCTAAGCATGAGTGAAGATCTTGAAGCAATGTTTAATCTTTTTCTTTTTCGTTGATAACCAAACAGAATACAAATTTATTTTTATAATCGGGTTTTATTACGTCACCTACTTGTAGTTGCGCTTTATTCAATTCAGATTTTAAGATATAATTCAAATCTAATCATAATTTATTGTTAGTAGAATTAAGCGTCAAGTCAGCCGAAATAAACGTTGTAATGTTGTCCTTTGCATATGTTAAACGTTCTCGTATGCTTAATATTTCGAGGTAAACTATTTTTGCTCTTATCAAAGGTCTAATTATAGTGCTTTCTTTACGAGTAACTTGGTCATCGCGTTCAGCATTCCATTGCTGTACCAACATTTCGAATGCGGCTGTAGGA
>NW_019379903.1:127777-139424 GCF_000648655.2 Copidosoma floridanum | reverse complement strand
AACAATGTCTTATAATGCTGAAAATAAAATTTAAAAAAAGCCGGGATGTATTACATTGAAAGTGTTATTAAATTTTAGTTTATCTTATTTTAATATTATGAACATTCATGCATTAAAATTAAATACCTTGATATGAAAATTAACAATCATTTTTTAAGATGTTCTTAAAATCTAAAGAATTAAATTACAACATCAATTAATGAAAGACAGTTATTTTGCAACATTCTGTTGAAGAAATTTTTCATGAAATAAACTTTATAGGCTATGAGATTTTCCAAACTAACTAGTGAGATGTATACGATGTCAAAAATGTTATAAAAAAAGAGAGCTGAGGCGCATTAGATTTACTCAAAGTTCTAATTTCAACGACATTAAACAACATTTAACAATCTAACTAATAATTTAGCAAACATAATTATTAAAACAAAGTATCGTTAGGATTTCGTTTATATAAACTTTATAAAGCGAATAGTTTATCCTTTTAAACGCTATTAAACACTTCATTTTCAAAGTTGAGTGTTTATGTTTGTTTAGCCTGCACACAGCAACATATTATTAGATCGGAGATAAAAATATATGAATGACCTGTATAAAAAATTTTAATTACATCAATTGAATTGCATGCATGTCATGATAAATCTAAGTAAGATAACCGAAATTAAATTATACTAACCATGATCAAATATTAATTTTAGATTACAATGTATTACTGCAATTTCTGTAGCCATAAAACAGAGTTATTAAAAAACCATATAGATCATCACAAATTTCATCGCAACATATTCAATAAATTTTATTGTGATTTTGAAAGATGTACATCTATATTTAAAAAAAAGACTTATTTGAGAACGCATTTGATTCGAAGTCACAGAATAAAATCAATTAAAAAAATCGTTGCTGAGTCTACCGCTCCTGCTAACGACAAAGGCAAATTTGTCTGTACTGTCGAAATATGTCAAAAAGAGTTCGATAACTTTAATTTTTTATTAAAACATATAAAATCGCATATTTATAATAAACAAACGGTCCAATGTCCTTACAGTTTTTGCAAAAACAAATATTGTGTTGTATCTTCTTTGACTGGCCATATAACAAAAGTGCACAAAATTGTCTACCACGAGAGTGACGCAGTATTTACAGAAAATTCCACCACTTTAGAATTAGATGACTCTGATGTTTTATTAGAGAAAAACAATAGTGATGTGCTAACAGATACTTCCGTAATGAATGAAACTTTGAATTTAGAATCAATCAAAGATTCTAAGGAATTAGGTACTCTTAATGGTGTCGACAAAGAGTCAAATTTATTTTTACAAAATATTGCTCAGTTCTACTTAAAATTAGAATGTCAGTTTCATTTACCTGCAACTACTGTGCAATACATTATTGGAGAATCAAGCAATATTCGTGGTATAGCTAAAAATTATGAGGGAAAAAAATTAGAGGAATTTTTAGTTGAAAAAAATATTTCTAATGAAGTAGTACAAGAAGTATTGGATTTAATTTCTTCTAATGATTTACTATTCGAAAGTAATAAATTACTTGATTCCAACTACAAACGAAAAAAGTTTTATAAAAAAGAATTTAACTACGTTGATCCTGTTTCAATTAAAATAGATGAAAACAAGTATTTTTCATATGTACCGATCGCGGAAACATTAAAAAACATGTTTTTGGATGCATCAGTACAAAATAATTTAAATTTTAATGTATCAGTTAATAAGTCTAATGGTCTTCTTGAAGATTTTACTGATGGAAGCATTTATAAAAAAAATAGGTTTTTCCAAGACAATCCTACATCTATACAAATAATTTTGTATCAAGATGCCTTCGAGGTTGTAAACCCCATAGGAGCAGCAAAAAAAAACAAACTTCTCGGTATTTATATGAATTGCGGTAACATTTGTGATTATATAAGAGGCCATGTCAATACAATTAAACTGGTGGCTTTGTGTAGAGAGAAGAATTTTGATCACCATATTGTTTACGGTAAACTTGTTTCTGACTTACAAATAATCGAAACCGAGGGAATCACTGTAAACGGGATGAATATAAAAGGATCCTTAGTTTATGTGGCTGGTGATAATTTAGGTAGCCATTCTCTGGGTGGTTTCATCTTAAACTTTTCGAAAGCTACATATTTTTGTCGATTTTGTTCTATAACTCGTGATGTCTTCCATTCTGAAGATGGTTGCTGTAAAATTGGTAGTATTAGAACTGTAGAATCTTACAAAAAATCGATACAAAACTTAAGTGATCAAAAGACTAGTGAAGGAATCAAATTTGATTCTGTTTTTAATAAATTAGAGCATTACCATGTTTGCTCTCCAGGACTGCCTCTTTGTTTAGCTCATGACCTGTTTGAAGGTATTGTCGCATACGACTTAAAACTTTGTATAAATAGTTTTATCAAAAATAAATGGTTTTCATTAGACTATCTAAATAAACAAATAAATGATTTTCAATACTCGTGCGAAGATCAGCGGGACAAACCATGCATTATTAACGATAGTTATAGAATCGTTGGAGGGGCATGCCAAATTTGGACATTTTTGCGCCGACATTAGTGATGCTCTTAAGTGAAATCGTCGAAATTGTTTGCTCTCCAAAAATTCATGAGTCAATTTTACCTTATTTAGAGTTACTTATAGCACAGTATATTCGACAAAGAAGGGCATTATTTTCCGAAAAACCACTACGTCCTAAACATCACTATCTTCTTCATTATCCTGAGCTTATATTAAAATTTGGTCCTTTGATAAAAGTTTGTACTTTGAGATACGAAAGCAAACATCAATTTTTTAAAAAAACAGTACGACATTTAAATAATTTTATCAACCTTACTAAGACACTCAGTATAAATCATGAACTATTACAAAGTCTTGTTCGACTGGGGTCAGACATAAGATTAAAGATAGAGACAAGTGAACTGATTTATTTCGATCTAAAACTATACCATACATCGATTCAAAAGGCAATAAAGAAAAGTACATCAGTAAATAATCTGCAACAATGTCAAAAAGTTATATATAAAGGTACAGAGTATAAAACAGGTTATGTCGTTGCTCTTCGTCAGTATGCCTACCAACATAATATTATTTTTGGAAAGATTTGCTTTTTTTTGTATCATGATAGCAATGTATTCATACTGTTTGAAATACTAGATAATCAGTTTGTACCATATCTTGGTGCTTACAATGTAGGCAAAACAGTATCATATGAATGTCATCGTCTTGACGATATTGTTTACTACAAGCCACTATACGTATACAATACAAGACAGAACTTATATGTAAAGCCATTTCATGGTTTTGTATTTCATAATATAAGTACGTACCATATAATATTTCCTGCTTTGCTTAATTAATTTATAATCTAAAAATGAGAATTATTCGTTGTTAATAAGAAAAACTAATTTCAACTTTATAAAGCAAAACACACTTATCTACTTTTCTTAAAGATATCCAAAACTCAAAAAAAATTGTAGAGAGTAGGTAGTAATCAATAGGTTTGATTGCATGTACGTGATTTTGCTTCATTAAAGAGACAGTTCTGTGATTAACGAAAAATCACACGTCAAGACAAAGTATTATAAATACGATTTTTCAATAATCAAAAACGGTTTTTTAATCTGTTGAGTTATGGGATTTTCAATACTTACGTTACGGACTTATAAAATTTTTAAAGCTTAGTTGATTAAAAACTTGATAAATTATGAGATTTGAAACTAAAGCTTCAAAGTTATGGGATAATGATGAGTTATGTTTATGTTATGTTTATCTCACACAGTTTTGATATTTCTTGCAATTATTTCAATGTATATTGTTGAGTAGGTAATTTACTAATAATCTATCTGTTAAAATTTTAGATTTTTTTAGTTAATTAATTAATTTGTTCTATTTGGCTAATATCTTTTTCAGATTCTACAGCAACTTCTTAAAAATAAAAGATTTTTAAAATCTTGTAAAAATGCCTTTTTTCAAGATAAGATCACCATCCTCCGTAAGGTACATGATTAAATCTGATACTATATCAGAAATCATACTAAAAGCTGTAGAAAAATTAAAGTTACCTGGAGATGTGGAATATAAGGTAGTTAACAAGGGCTCTATACCTTTTTATTTACTTTTTACACATAAATAATTTACTAATAAGAGTAAAATATAATGTGAATGTATTTTTTAGTTGATTTTAGAAAATGATGGTACCGAGTTTGATGATGATGAGATCCTCTTAGAATATGCAAAAGAATCAAGTGAAACTTTGGTTTTATTCATCATACCTAAAGATTCTGAATGGAAAAATGATAGTGAAAAAGAAAATAATACAACTGCTTTGAATGCTATTGTCTCAAATACAGTCACAAGTAAGTGCACAAGTTTTCATTAAAATTCATGCTTTATTTTTACATTTCACTTTATGTTGTACTTTTTTTAAAGGTTCTAAGTCTGATGCTCAAGAAACCCCATTAACTTCGCAGTCAGAAATCAAAGTCTTAAATCTTGATGAAATTGTGTGGAGTAAGACTTCAGACAAAATCCGCCAGGCGTGCAAAAATGGTGATGGAAGCATTTATAAAAAAAATAGGTTTTTCCAAGACAATCCTACATCTATACAAATAATTTTGTATCAAGATGCCTTCGAGGTTGTAAACCCCATAGGAGCAGCAAAAAAAAACAAACTTCTCGGTATTTATATGAATTGCGGTAACATTTGTGATTATATAAGAGGCCATGTCAATACAATTAAACTGGTGGCTTTGTGTAGAGAGAAGAATTTTGATCACCATATTGTTTACGGTAAACTTGTTTCTGACTTACAAATAATCGAAACCGAGGGAATCACTGTAAACGGGATGAATATAAAAGGATCCTTAGTTTATGTGGCTGGTGATAATTTAGGTAGCCATTCTCTGGGTGGTTTCATCTTAAACTTTTCGAAAGCTACATATTTTTGTCGATTTTGTTCTATAACTCGTGATGTCTTCCATTCTGAAGATGGTTGCTGTAAAATTGGTAGTATTAGAACTGTAGAATCTTACAAAAAATCGATACAAAACTTAAGTGATCAAAAGACTAGTGAAGGAATCAAATTTGATTCTGTTTTTAATAAATTAGAGCATTACCATGTTTGCTCTCCAGGACTGCCTCTTTGTTTAGCTCATGACCTGTTTGAAGGTATTGTCGCATACGACTTAAAACTTTGTATAAATAGTTTTATCAAAAATAAATGGTTTTCATTAGACTATCTAAATAAACAAATAAATGATTTTCAATACTCGTGCGAAGATCAGCGGGACAAACCATGCATTATTAACGATAGTTATAGAATCGTTGGAGGGGCATGCCAAATTTGGACATTTTTGCGCCGACATTAGTGATGCTCTTAAGTGAAATCGTCGAAATTGTTTGCTCTCCAAAAATTCATGAGTCAATTTTACCTTATTTAGAGTTACTTATAGCACAGTATATTCGACAAAGAAGGGCATTATTTTCCGAAAAACCACTACGTCCTAAACATCACTATCTTCTTCATTATCCTGAGCTTATATTAAAATTTGGTCCTTTGATAAAAGTTTGTACTTTGAGATACGAAAGCAAACATCAATTTTTTAAAAAAACAGTACGACATTTAAATAATTTTATCAACCTTACTAAGACACTCAGTATAAATCATGAACTATTACAAAGTCTTGTTCGACTGGGGTCAGACATAAGATTAAAGATAGAGACAAGTGAACTGATTTATTTCGATCTAAAACTATACCATACATCGATTCAAAAGGCAATAAAGAAAAGTACATCAGTAAATAATCTGCAACAATGTCAAAAAGTTATATATAAAGGTACAGAGTATAAAACAGGTTATGTCGTTGCTCTTCGTCAGTATGCCTACCAACATAATATTATTTTTGGAAAGATTTGCTTTTTTTTGTATCATGATAGCAATGTATTCATACTGTTTGAAATACTAGATAATCAGTTTGTACCATATCTTGGTGCTTACAATGTAGGCAAAACAGTATCATATGAATGTCATCGTCTTGACGATATTGTTTACTACAAGCCACTATACGTATACAATACAAGACAGAACTTATATGTAAAGCCATTTCATGGTTTTGTATTTCATAATATAAGTACGTACCATATAATATTTCCTGCTTTGCTTAATTAATTTATAATCTAAAAATGAGAATTATTCGTTGTTAATAAGAAAAACTAATTTCAACTTTATAAAGCAAAACACACTTATCTACTTTTCTTAAAGATATCCAAAACTCAAAAAAAATTGTAGAGAGTAGGTAGTAATCAATAGGTTTGATTGCATGTACGTGATTTTGCTTCATTAAAGAGACAGTTCTGTGATTAACGAAAAATCACACGTCAAGACAAAGTATTATAAATACGATTTTTCAATAATCAAAAACGGTTTTTTAATCTGTTGAGTTATGGGATTTTCAATACTTACGTTACGGACTTATAAAATTTTTAAAGCTTAGTTGATTAAAAACTTGATAAATTATGAGATTTGAAACTAAAGCTTCAAAGTTATGGGATAATGATGAGTTATGTTTATGTTATGTTTATCTCACACAGTTTTGATATTTCTTGCAATTATTTCAATGTATATTGTTGAGTAGGTAATTTACTAATAATCTATCTGTTAAAATTTTAGATTTTTTTAGTTAATTAATTAATTTGTTCTATTTGGCTAATATCTTTTTCAGATTCTACAGCAACTTCTTAAAAATAAAAGATNCTAGCCATTGCTTTTGGTGAAAAAATTAATTGCTTATACAAGCTTGTGGATGTAGATGTAAGTTAAAATTATCTATTTACAAACTATAAATCGGTGTTTTAAATGCATCTCTTACTGTATGTATACATATAGTACTTGTTAATTTTATAAACTTTTAATAATACTTTTTCCTAATGTTTACTTTCTGAAATTGTCAATTGATTACTTCGTATCATATTTTTTCTCAATAAAATAATTAAGGATTTGAACTTTAAATTACTTATTTTTACAGAGCCATGATGATCAAGATGACAATGGAGAGGCTAGTCTTGTGACTGGATATCCTTTATTAGTCATAGAAGGTATATACTACCGCATGATCTAAGTTGTAATTTACATTTTAAAATGTACATCAGTTTAAAAATGTGTATCACCGTTATAACTTACAGGCAAATCATTGTATCAAGAAAGTTCAAAGTTTTCTGTAGTTGTCAGTGAAGGAATACGAGTGAATTGCACAGATGCTCTCCAAGGATTATTGATAACATTCTTATCTTACTATGTGTTCGGATTAAAGTATAATCCAGCGATTGAAAAAACCTTAGAATTTTTACAACGGTGAGAAGATATTAATAACTGAAAAGTTCTCTAGTTACTGTAGTCAACTACATGTAATTAATGCTGAATATTATTTATATATTTTTTCCAGATTTTTTCTCAACATACATCCGAAAATTGGATCGAAAAAAAACAAAAGTAAGAGAATGAGAAAAGCTTACGACCAGGCTGTCTTCAAGTTAGCAAAGCAACTATCGGAGTTTTCTGATGATTTCTAAATGGAATAAGAACAATCATAAAAGAAAAATTTAATTTAATCCTTTTTTTTCTATTTCTATATTGATTACTTATATTTTTCTCTCTATTTTTTCATTTTTGTAATAAAAATAATTTAATTGGTCTATAGTAAAAGAAAAATTTAAGAAATTGTTATGAAAAACATATAGTAAAGTTATCTAATTTAAACACACAGAAAGTAGTAAAATCTTTAGTGTGAGATCTCTGGTGATTAATGGAAAATGTTTCGGCTGCCTGTAACTAGTCTGTATTTCTTATCAAAGACATTTTATAAATATGTTATCAAGACAGACTTAGGTAGTGTAGGTAAAATTAAGACTATTTTTTCGATACATGTTAGTACTGTGGTGCAATACTGCAAGAAGATTTAAAGTCATGTAACGACCAAAGATTCGACATGAATGGTACAAAGATACTCTTAAAATGTGAATACCGAAGCTGTATAATTATTTAAATATTTATTAACATTAAGAATTATAATAAAACGACGTAATTCTATAAATGAGGATTTAAGTTTAGTACAACGTAGTATAAACATGTATAAGTACAAGTATGTTTATCAAGATTGTTATTTTTATATAATAAAAAAAACCTTGAAATTTAATTTTGCTAGCATTTTATTAAATGTTACAAACCTGTCCATTTATTTTAAGAAGGGGAAATGGCATTGAAACTTTGACGATTCAGATATACAATTGTGTCAAATACCAAGAAAATTTGTCAAAATCAAAATCACGTAAGCGTGTAATCGTTTCAGAACGGGACAGTGATGATGACGTTATCGAAGCTCGTGCAGAAGAAGAAAAATTGTCCGAAAAGTGGGATGAGTACGGGTGTGTTGCATACGCTCCTGATTTGCCTGAAGATGAAAATTCTGTCTCTCAAGATTCAAAAATACTCATTTTAAAACGACTATTCGAGGATCCTCACTCTGATATGTCAGAAGTAACACGATTAATGGCCGAAACTTACTGCCACTCAGCGTGCTGTATTGAATGAAGTAACAAGAGATCTGAACGATTTCATCATTGATTGGCCCTTTTTTGTGAATCCTATCTGCTTTCTAGAACATGCTACTACACTGTTAGGCAAAAATGTTGCTCAAGTGTGGATTAAAACATTACAAAAAAAAAATCAATCAATTAGACTGTACATGAAGACATCTAAAACCATTAAAGACAATCAGAAAGATAAAATAACTGATGTTTTTAATAGAAGCAAAGAATTTGTTAATGTCAACAAAAGCCAAATTCACAAGACACTAGTAGTTTTTCCACTCCTAGCCATTGCTTTTGGTGAAAAAATTAATTGCTTATACAAGCTTGTGGATGTAGATGTAAGTTAAAATTATCTATTTACAAACTATAAATCGGTGTTTTAAATGCATCTCTTACTGTATGTATACATATAGTACTTGTTAATTTTATAAACTTTTAATAATACTTTTTCCTAATGTTTACTTTCTGAAATTGTCAATTGATTACTTCGTATCATATTTTTTCTCAATAAAATAATTAAGGATTTGAACTTTAAATTACTTATTTTTACAGAGCCATGATGATCAAGATGACAATGGAGAGGCTAGTCTTGTGACTGGATATCCTTTATTAGTCATAGAAGGTATATACTACCGCATGATCTAAGTTGTAATTTACATTTTAAAATGTACATCAGTTTAAAAATGTGTATCACCGTTATAACTTACAGGCAAATCATTGTATCAAGAAAGTTCAAAGTTTTCTGTAGTTGTCAGTCAAGGAATACGAGTGAATTGCACAGATGCTCTCCAAGGATTATTGATAACATTCTTATCTTACTATGTGTTCGGATTAAAGTATAATCCAGCGATTGAAAAAACCTTAGAATTTTTACAACGGTGAGAAGATATTAATAACTGAAAAGTTCTCTAGTTACTGTAGTCAACTACATGTAATTAATGCTGAATATTATTTATATATTTTTTCCAGATTTTTTCTNGCTTACTTGCCGAAAAATTAATTTAATTATAAATTTACTAAGAATTTGTTTGGTTTCTAATCGCCCAAGCTTCTTCGCCAACAATTCTGTTTTTTTAATAAATTTAAAACCAATCTGTAAGGTTTCTAGTCGCCGAAGATTACTTGCCAAAAAAAAATAATTTTAATCATAAATTTACTCAACTAGTAGTTTTATGGTGGATATACTGGTAAAATAACCTTTTAGGCTAGTTAGCATCGGCAATAAGCAACCCAAGACCTTTCCGAGGAATTTAATTCTAAATTGATCTCTGTAATAATCAGTTATTAGTGATGAAAAAATCAATAATCTGTTAGGTTTCCAATCGCCGTAGCTTACTCGCCAAAAAAATTATCTTAAGTATGACTTTACTTAAAATCTGTTGGGTTTTTAATCGCCAAAGCTTACTTGCCTAAGAGAGTATTTTATTNGGATTCTAATAAGTGGTTAATACACATAATGGCATTTGTCCTAATGTTTCGAATCCGATTCATTGTTTTTTTTTTTTAATATTAAACTTTCACACGGGCTTACTAATTTTAATACGTATGGTTAAATTACAAAAAAAAATACTAAAAGAAAAAGGTCAAGTCGAGAATCGAGAGACCAAGATGCAACTCGCTTCGAATCATATACATAACGAATGCAAAACCCCACAGTTGCGTACATTAAGTATATGTTTGAAAATGTGCAGCGCCAGCTATACGTTCGACGCGACCGACTGCTCATACGCAAGTAATCACGCGGCGATCTCGCAGTCTCGCATTCGTAGGTTTCGGGGCGCTTTCTTTTATTTTCGCGAGAATATCGGAGCGTTCCGATTCTCTTTGCGAGTCGCGCGACAATAACGGAATACACCCATTGTATACGTACTGTACGTGCTTATAGCTGTAACTGACACTGTGCCGGCAGGGCTCTTTATCATTTAACTTGTCAGAACATATCGACGGCTCTTACGAAAAACAACGGTACTCAGATTTTCCTATTTAAAATAACATTGGAATTTCTGAGTTCCGTTGTTTTTCGTAAGAGCCGTCGATATTACGTCTCTTGAACGACTAGTCGTGCACAGAAGATACGCTCTGTATTACGTTTTTTTAATATCCTGTAAGTGTATAACGATAGTGTCAAGTAATACGTAATAAAATTTTTGTATCCATTCGATAAGTTATATTTGTCTGTGGAAGAGGTTGCACTTGTTAATATAAGTTTTGTTTTGTTTTTAATTTTTTGTACATTCTGTAAGTGCATGTAAGTACAACGATAGTGTCCAGTGTTGAAAATTTATTGTGTGTATACGACACGTTATATTTGTCGATGAATGAAATTACACTTGATATAATTGTAGATAATAGTTGCGTCAGAAACAACAAGAAATCGGCACGATACCCGGAGACAAGTGACTTTCCTCGGATATAAATTTTTTACCCTTATACGCCTGTACCAAATGTGAGTAAATTTTCTTTATAGTGGTATGCATGTATCAAATTTGATTATTCATTATGCAATAGGAAGGTAATGACTTTTTATGGTTGACAAAATTAGTTTTATCCGCCGTGTTTACATATACTGAACATTTCCTTAAAATTCACAGTTTTAAGGTGTCTGGTTTTACGGTCAGATTGTCTTTTCTGGTTAATAAAAAATCATTTCTCATTCTGTGTACAAACACACACGTTGTTTCACGATACCTCTTGAATAAAGCTTAATTAAAACAATTCTTGTTTACAGGTCCTATAGTTTTGTATACCGAAGTCCTGATAAATGATTGGATTTTTATTGTACAATGATAATTTTATAAAATCCGATAAATGCGTACTCTTATAGGTTTTGAATGGTTTTACCAGATAGACAAGTGTATGCTATTTCAAATGTCTATTGTACCGAATTTTTTTTCTAATCGAATAGCTACGACCATTGAAAATAAAATTTTTAGGTGCCAAAAATTAATCTGTATTTTGTTTCGACTTTGCCAATTATAAAAAATTAATTTTTTCTAATAAATGTTTTTTTTTGCTCTTCAAAGAAGTAGACAATTACCTTGTGATATCCAAAC
>NW_019379903.1:106428-127544 GCF_000648655.2 Copidosoma floridanum | reverse complement strand
TAATATATTTTTAATAATCAATGTATTCAAAAACATTATTTTTTTCCGTTTTTACAGTTGTTTTAGAGAACTATGTTTTTTACAATCGACCATATTAATTAAATTTGTGTTAACTTATAGTAAATACAGATACCCTTGAAATGTAGAATTCTGAGGTATCTGTCAGACTCTGTTCTCCGCATTATACAAATCTCTTTCCCAATCTAAACACTAAAATACCATGTTAAGCATACCTCTCACATAAAATTTACTTAAATCAATTCTGTGTATACAAACTTCCATTAATTTTTTAGATCGAAGTCCTGATTGAAAAAAAAAATTTTTCATTTTATAACAATAATATTATACAATCTGATAAATAGCGTAATTTTATGAACTTTAAACAGTTTTCCAGATAGAAAAGTGATTACTATTTCAAATGTATATTTTATTGGTTACTTTAGGTTTTTGTTGTCGAATTACCACAAACACTCGAAATAAAATTTTTGATTTAATAAAATTTCCTTTCTTTGTTTCCATTCAACTGATCATTAAAAATAAAGTTTTCGAGAAAATTATGTATTTCAAAGTTGTAAGTATCGGAAAACTCTTTTCAAAAAACGCATTTACATAATAATTGAAATTAATAGATGAGGACGTGTATGCGTATGTATTAATATATTTATTCATATTCCAAGGTTACCCAAATGGATTTCAATCAGTCTTTATTTAGCATTTTTATTTATTAACCAACGTCTTATCACCGCTTAAATATAAAATTTTGATTTTATGATCATGTTTTTCTTCTTTTCCATTTTATTGATTTTAAGAGATCGATTCGTTTAAAAATCATTGACTTGTTAAATTTTTAATGTTTTTGAAATATATGTTTGACAATCGACAATATTAATATAATTTGCCGTTTTTACTTATAGCTAATACAGATTTCATTGTAATGTAACGTTCTGAGGTATGTAGTTTCATTCTTAGAGTGTGTTCTCCGAATTGAAAAAATCCCTTTCTCAATCTAAACACAAAAATACATTGTTTCGCTATACCTCTCCCATAAAATTCACTTTAATCAATTCGTGTACATACTTCCATTAATTTTTTAGATCGAAGTCCTAAATGAAAAATGAAACTTTTATTTCATTACAATAATGTTATATAATCTGATAAATGCGCATTTTTATCAATTTCAATCAGTGATTCCAGATAAAAAAGTATTTGCTATTTCAAATGTACATTTTTTTCGTTACTTTTTGAGCACAAAAATACTCTGTTTTGCGATAAGTTACATAAAACTTAATCCTTATATTTTTTGTCTACTCTTCCTACAGATTTCTTATACTGAAAACCTGATAAAAAATGGAATTTCAATTTTATTATAAGTTAATTAGCGTGCGTACCACGTGCATGTATTTCATACTAAAATGATTAATGCACAAAAATTTTTATTGTCGAATAGTCTACATATTACATTCAAAAGCCGATATTTCTTGTCACACATTACAGATTCATGACAGAAACTTGGAAGTCAGTTTTAAGACTTTCAAAGTCATGTTACGCCATTGACGTCAATGCACATGGAGTCAGTACGACCCTTTATACCTATTGAATGTTATACTTATAATCAAATCCTTATTATCAAAGTTAACAGTTTCCCGTACTTAATTTAATTTAGAAAAATCGGAATAACATTATTTCATTCTGAACTTTCCAAACCTTTGAAATGTTAAGCAAACTTCGTAGTTTTTTAGTTAACAAGACGAAATCCTCTCTAAACTTCACAATTTTTCACAAAAAAAAGTATTGCTACTACTATAAGCTTGAAGAAAAAAATAAATTGCTGTAAGCTAGCGCTTTTGAGAAGTAGTATCTTAGCAGGAACTTTTGTAAAGATGTACTAAAGTTATCACTTTGTTAAAGAATTTTTTGAGTTAGCGCTTTTTTTGTCGAGCTATCCCTGAGAGTTACAACTAATGTACAATTGCTTACAAAGTACAACTAATCTAAGTCGTTAACAGCATCAAAACTGGTTGTGTGACTATCTATAACATTTTGAATAATAATATTAATAATAAAAAAATTAATGTGATCTGTACATGTAGTAGTGTCGTATTATTATTTGTCTTGTATATGAGTGTATGCATTTTTACGTTATGTATAAAGAAATTAATCGTCATTACAATCCCACATAATGCCATAAAGTTGTTTGACAGTATGAATTTATCNAGAAAAATATATTACTAATTACATAATTTTCAAGAAATAATGTTACACATTATTGATTTAATTATATAAGTTGAAGTGTTAATTTTTATAACATCTTATTAATTTCGTTTCATAACGTTTGTGAAATTTGCTTCCAAACCATTTTTATTAAATTTCATAAAAACTTTTCTAACAGTGTGAATGATTAAATGCTGATTACGGAGAATCGCTAATTGCAAAGATGCCTCTGGTACAAATGAATACCTTCGAAATTACCATTCTTTAAATTTACGTAATGACAAATCGTTCATAATATGCACTACTTCTATAACTGTGAGATTAAATCACTTGCACAAGAAAATGATAAATAGACAAACAAGCAGTCGTAAATAATTGATATGGAAGTATCAAAAGACCATTGAAAAAGTACTTGAATAATGAATATGAAGAGCAAAATTTACGTAAATACTAATCGAGATACAATTATTCATACGTTTTAATGCAGCCACGTTGACAACATCATAAGGTTGAGTTTAAGTAATTATTAACAATATCTTAAGTCATGAGTTTACATGAGTTCAATGATGCGTAGTAAGTGTACATCAAATATCTTAGTTTACGCGTACGAGCGCCATTGTTATCGTTATAGTAGAGTTGTCATATCTGGTATGGTGTAGTAAAAATATCTTTTTTCTTACTTTGGCCTTTTTTTGGTCTTTGGACGTTTACTGCACCCTCAGTAGGAAATAGAAGTTTTTGTCACAAATGTGCATCTCTCTAGATGGACTTCTGGAATTTCCCTGATCGGATGCACGTGAGTGACGAACACGGTTGTTTCCACTGAGGGCATAGCAGCCACTAAAAAATGTCTAAAGTAGGAAAAATATCATTCACCGTACAATCGTAATTTAACTGAGGCTACAATACAGTCCCTCGGGCCGAAAAATGTCCTTGGTGGTGATGGTGCTTATTCGCTCTAAGAATGAACCTAGAGGAGATAAAACGATATGCACCAGCATCCATTGGTGTCGACTGAGTGAAACTCGAAGAGAATCAAGTGGCATCAAATCCACGTAGTCTGTAGATATCTTTTAATATTTAAAAAGGTAAGCATTCTATGATGGTACATAAATCGTAAATCATGCAGTCAATTTCATAACTATAGTTAGCGCTCTTTCATCCCATGTAAATCAGTGCTGGCACTCTGGCATTACAGCCGTTAAAAAATTAATAAATTGAAGCAGGAACTGTTCGTTGCGTTTGCCAAGAGCGAAACACTGAGCAGACGCACCGTTTGGATAAAATATATGTACTATAACACTTTCGCAGGCCCTTCATACTTTCAACGGTTGTAATACAAAAACGCCTTATTTGATTTACATGGGATGTAAATGTAGTTACTTTTAATTAGATGTTCCACAACTTTGACGCTTCATGTCTTACCTTAAAACTCGTAACTTTTAGATATTCAAAGATATTTATGAACTACGTCGATTTTATGCCACGGGCTTCCCCGCAAGTTTCTAACTTTTGCCATGGGCAGGGGCGCTACATCTCATTCTCAGAGCGAATATGATGAAATAGAAGTTTTCGCCACATAAGTGTCATCGTCTCCGGGGCTATTTTGCGGCCCGAGGAGCGTAAGGTAGCCACAGAGTGATGGCACTTATGTGGCGAATCCTATTTTTCCTCCCGAGGGCACACCAGGCCCTCAAAAACGCCCGAGGTTGGAAAAATACTATTTCCGCCCTCGGGTGTTTTTGGAAGGCTGATGGTATACTTCCTCGGGCAAAAAAGCAGTTTTCCGATACTCGTTCTTAAAGTCTCCTTTACGAAACCTCGTTACGGACCTCGCCTTCGGCTCGGGCCGCAAACCTCTCGGTTTGCAAACAAAGACTAGGTTTCTTCCGTGAGAGATAAATTGCCATCAGAATGCGTGAGACAAAGTTCCAATTTTACATTGGTCTATTACTCTTGACTTGTGCGTTTGGAAGTGCATTTCAGCGCAATTTTCCGATAGGAGATAAATTTTAATCTTGCCAAAAATAACATCTCTGAGAGACAACTTTATATTTTCTGTCTATTGGTTTAAGTTGCGGCTGGTTTATAAAATAGATCATGTGGCACAACTATAATTACCACATAACTCTTTACCAGAATGAAACATGACCAAAATATTTCGGATCCCGACGAATTAAAAGGTTTCTTAGTTCTAGTGATAGTGGCGGCTAGTTTAAATTTTTGACCACCCTCGGGCTTCAGCTCTTTGTCATAGCTGCCAGTAGCTGCTAACCGTGATCACCATCACCATCACACTCCTGTTGCTATACGAAGAGGCAAAGGGGGAGTTACACTCTCTATCGGGTGTATTCCGTTATTGTCGCGCGACTCGCAAAGAGAAGCGGAACGCTCTGATATTCTCGCGAAAATAAAAGGGAGCGTTCCGAAACCTACGAATGCGAGACTGCGAGATTGCCGTGTGATTGCTTGCGTATGAGCAGTCGGTCACGTCGAACGTATAGCTGGCGCTGCGCATCTTCAAACATATACTTAATGTACGCAACTGTGGGGTTTTGAATTCGTTACGTATATGATTCGAAGCGAATTGCATCTTGGTCTCGTAATTCTCGACAAAATCTTTCTTTTTGTTCTGTTCCCGTGTGCTTACTAAACATCTTTTATCATCGTAATGGAACCTACAAAAGTAGAGATAACCTTAACGGATCCTGAAACGGGCAGGGATTTCATCATAAAAGTTTCTAAAAAGACTGCCAAGAAAGCTGAAGATGGTAAGGACAGGTTTAAATGTTTTTTGTGAAATACATATTGGAGGCATCAGTTCCTGCACATGTAAAAGTCAAGCATCATTCGACTACTCATAAATATAGCTGTATGGGCATGAGTCCGTGTCAGATTTTTTAAACACATCACGACTGGGTTGTTTACTTTATGCTAATAACCACTGTATTATTAGATGCTCAATTCCGGTAGAGTTTACTGATGCATGTTAAAAACATGCAAGAAGAACCGTCATGTAAATCAGCAGACGACTCTTCTGTATCCTCCTCATCCGATGAAAATGATACCCCAGCGGTTACAAAAAAATCAACGCAGTCAAAATTATGCAGTCCTCCTATGCTTCGAGAAATTTCACGAATTGTGGGTACTTCGTACAATGATGGACACGATTTCGATGAGGACGACCTGTCAGCAAGCTCAACGTTCCGGAAAAAAAAATAAAACTAAAAAAAAAATAGGAGCCAACGTTCAAATTAAAACAACACATGATTCAGAGGCAACTGTTACACAATCAGTGGGTGGTAATACGATCATCGTATTTACTTATGATCCAATACGCTTATAACGTCATTTTAAAATACATGAATAAATTAATATATTTCATTTTATTCTGCAGCACTTCGATGGAATCAGCCTATGACATTGCTTTTATTACACGAGTACGAAGAAATACGTCATTCATTTAAAGACCCAACAACATCAAAAAGCAAGTGCTGGAAGGCAATCGAGAAAAATATGAAGAAAAATGATTATAACGTTGATTTTGATCAGTGCAGACACAGGTTCGAATATTTGACATTAAAATATAAATAAGTAAAATATCACAACAAGATGAGTGGAAATGACAGACATGATTTTGAGTACGAAAAGGTAAATTCATATATGTACAGTAAAATTAATATAAAATGAAGGATAATATTGTAATATATTTATTGCTAGGAAATGGATAGTATTTTCAAAAACGAAGTATTTATTTCACCAGTCTCGACGGCTTCTCCAATACAGGGATCGGACAGTAGCGAGGAATCAGATGAAGAGAAAATGTTTCAGGGAAGGAAAAGGTTCAAAAGTTCGAAAGGTTTGAAAGGTTCGAAAGCCACTTTAGATGACTCAATACGTGATTTAGTAAATGAAAAAAAAAAAAAAAAAACAGACAACGTAAGGAAGCTGAGTTTGCTAAAAAATATAAAATTTCAAAAGCTTTGCTAGCTACACTGGAAAAATTAGTGAACCCAAAAGCAAAAGTCTGTGAAAGTGATGAAAGTTCCTAAAAATATTTGCAGCTTAATTATATTACTCCTTTTAAACTATTACATATTTACATATCTACGTTAACAGATTTTAATAATTATGTGATTTACCACTCACACCTTCGATGTACTTAAAAATTTTTTATATTGTATACAAAATTATGATTAATTTAGTATCAACTTTTTTTATGTAGGAAAGCATTTTTTGTTTTTTTGTTTTTTTGGAGCATACAGTATAGGAATGTATGTTTAGTAGACAGTACACATACATTAATACAATGTATGTTTCATCATGTTTTTCTGTACTGTATGATTAAATTTAAAAAAAACATGCTTTTCGACGTACAATATTTGTATTAAATTAATCAGCATTTTTTTTTATACGATATACAAAATTTTTTAGCAAATTGACGGTGTGAGTGGTGAACGTCATAATTACCCAGCTTTTTTCAAATTAAATAACAAATATAATCATAGTAATTTTGTAATCATAACATTAATAATTAAAATAGCCCTGTTCTTATTATACCGGAATGTAAAACAATTATTTATCGTATGCTACTTGTTGCTCTGTATTCTCACGAAAAGTATAGTAAGATCTCTCNGAATGATTCTATTTTATTTATAAATTTAATATAAATTTGTTAGATTCCTTATTGCCCAAGCTTACTTGCTAACGGTTATATTTCATTAGTAAGTTTAATTAAAATCTGTTTGGTATCTAAACGCTGAAGCTTACTCCCCGAAGAAATTATTGTTTTTCACAATCTACAATTCATTCGTTAACTCAGTTTTTAAATAACCCAATAGTTTCTCAGTGGATATAATAATAAAAAAGCTTTTCGGGTCATTCAATAATACAATAATCTCTTTGGCGAGTAGGCATCAGCGGCAAGACACTTAATAGAAACCAAATAGTTTATTAGGGATTGTAATAATAAAATAATATTTTGTGAATGAAAATCGGTGGTGAAAAACCCAATAGTTTATTAGAACATATTTATTAATAAAATATTTGTTTGGCGGATTAGCATCAGTGATTAGAAATCAAACAGCTTTTTAGTAAATTTAATAATAAATTAATCTTTCTAGCAGAGAGGCATTGGCGGTCCAAAATCTAGTAGTTTATTAGTGGATATACTTGTAAAATAATCTTTTAGGCGAGTTAGCATTGGCGATAAGCAACCCAAAAGCTTTCCGGGAATTTATTCCTAAATTAATCTCTGTAAAAATCAGGCATTGGTGATAGAAAAACCAATAATCTAATGGGTTTTAAGTCACTTAAGCTTGCTCGCCGAAGAAATAATTTGATGTATAAATTATAATTGTTGCACAAAATTTTTTTATTTATTTTTCTTTCCAAAATCTCACCTGAAATCTCAGATGAGAATTTGGAATTAGATCTCAGGTGAGAAATCACATGAGATATCAGATGAGATCTCAGATGAGATTTGTCAGGAGCTCGCTCGCTGCGCTCACTTGGTCACGTTTAAAAAGAATAAACAATCCTATAAAGTAATGACAGTATAATTACCGACAGTATATGTATAAAACCTTCGTTTATTAATAAAAAAATAACTTTTATCTCGTTCGTGTCAAAACCTTAACATTCCGGAATTGATCAGTTGATCGATGTATAAAAAAAGTTTTCTAGTACGTTTCGGAAATAACATAAAATCCCAGAATAATGCGAAGTATATAGTATACCGTCCTAGAATAATGCAATGGGCTTAAATATATGTCAATCAGCTTAACCATACTTTTACTTCTGGATGAGAATCAAGTGATATGTTTCGTTAGACCTGGTGTTATTTTACATTATTAGGCATTATTCGTTGTCATGGTTCAAAATGATCCATTAAACCACTATAAGCGTCAAAAAGACAAGTTTTTCTGATCAACTTTTTGCCTGCGCAAACTTTGTTCACCGTTTTGAACTATTGTCGAGTAAATATGCAAAAAATTCATTTTCTATTCAATAGCTTATGAAAATCTGAATGTTTATATAAGGATTTTCGTTAGCTGGCACTCACTCACGAATTATTTAACCGTGATTACACATTTAGTGCAAATTGGAAATTACAACCCAGTGATCACGCCGTCTTGTAATGACGTCACAAGTGAAAATACTCTATAACGTTTTTTAAGTTTTTCGATTGCCTGAGTCGGTAGTTTATATTTGCAACTATCTGTCTTAAAGTATACACTCTAATTTTTTTTTATACCCAAGCTTCGAATCTTTGAGTACAATCAAGTTGAACACAACTGAATTTTCTGTGATAGAGTGTAAGCAGACTTTCTGGGGCACGGTTAGTAAAAGACAACTGAACGCGGCGCCTTATAGAAGCCCCGCACTTCCATTCACCCCCTTGCTGAAGCTCCGAAACCTCTTTAAACAACGGAAATATCTCGTCTGTAGTAAATTTTTCGAAGTGCAGTTAATGGACTCATACAATGTTTTATTATCGGCATAGTGCAATTCCTCTAGACCTTGCAAGCATAATGATTACTTTAAGGATGAAATTCATAAGACAATTCTCGTAGTGTGTACATAAAAATTATATTTAAGTATTAACCTTTCAGATTCTAATGCGGTTTTTAAGTCAAACAACAACAATTAGAGAGAGCGTCTGGTCTACTTTTGTAAAATCAGATGGGTGTTCGAGATTCATCAAGAATTTACTAAGACACTTCTACACTGAAAAGGAGATAGCCCGTCTATGTCTGACAAAAACACGAGAGTGCGGGACCAGTAGTGGAAGTCGAAGAGAAGTTATTCCTGATGATACTGTGAATTGTTTAAAAGGTAATTCATATATAATGCATACAAGATTGTTTCTATTAATTTCTCTGTAATAGTAAAAAGCAATAATTCAAAGACTTAAATTACAATTAACTGTATGGAGCGATCGTAAGAAATTATTTTATCATTATTAAAATATAGTAACTAAAGCAGTAGAGAAAATGTCAGTCACTGTTACCAACAAAAATTCAAGTATTAGTGTAACTTATGAAAATAATAGTAATATGTATATAAAAACATTTCAATTATTCAATTATTTCACCTGTGGAGTGCTAGATGCATGATAGGAGAAAGTAATATTTGTGTGGAAGACAAAAACCAACAATCGTGCAACAATCAGTTAATTCTTTTCAAAATAAAAATTTTATGATTACAAGTGAGTGGAAAAAAATTACTGCCCGTAAGTACGTTGGCTAGACATTATCGTAACATTTGAAATTTTGTATTCACATTTCTCAAAATTTTCATTGTAAGTATTAATAATGGCCTATTAATAATGGTCTATTCACCTACGATGCGAAGAAAGCCGGTCGTTAACTTTAATAGTGATAAACCCTGATTGAGGCATTTATACTTTCGTTGGTTTTTGCACTAATTTTATGTGGATAAAGTGCACGCTTCGCACGAATAATAACTATGAATTTAAAAAAATTACATACTACAGTACTTAACAGTTGTAAAAAATTGTTTCAGAGTGCTTAACCTGGTTTGCAACGCATAAAACGTCTTTGACAGAAGCTAAAAAAGCGGAGGCCATCAAAAATATGAATAAGTTTATAACCGAAGAAATAAATTACCAGATCAAGGAGGTAAGCAAGCAATGTCCATTACTTAATTGGGATCTTTCGNAATAATATGAATTTAATTGTTGAAAATAAATTACGTTAAACATAGTTTTTTATTTAAGGACTTCAATTATTAATTATTACAGAACGAGATTTAATTCTCAAATTGAAATATATTATCAGTATTATAATTTTTTTTATACCAATTAAATATTTGTGTTCCAGTACGTTATCTCTATTTTTATGATACTTACAAATTTAAACGAGCATTGTAGAGTGCATTAGCAATCTCATTTCTTTTATCTTGTCCAGCGCGCTTACTCGCTCTAGTTAGAACATTATTTTGTACTATTCTGTGTCTTCGTCGCTGAGGTCCAACATTATAAATATCACCTTGCAAAATGCAAATATTATGAAGTACACAGGCAGCGATGATAAATCTCGGGATCAAATCAATTCTTAGCATCGGTAATTTTCTCAACAGTCTTCTCCATCGTCCTTTCAACATGCCGATCGAACGTTCCACAGCCTTCCTAGCTTTGGATAACTGTGTGTTGAAATTAATTTCAACTTCGGTCAAGTGTCCATTATTTTTGAATGGGACCAATACATGTTGTTGTATGGAATAGGCTTTATCACCAATCAAGTGAGTGTTGTTAGGNGAATTTAGACGTACATAAATAGCGCGGTAAACAGGCTCGTCTGCTACACAAACTGACATGTAGATCTACCGCGCCACTTGATTTCGAATATTCTGTATAAAATGCAATGAGAATAAAAACTTTGCCGATAAAAAATAATTTTTTTTGGTTTCAGAAAAAAATTAAGAAGAAGTCTGTCACTTTAGGATAGTGATTCAACAAACATCACTGTTTCAATCATATTGTGAGTGTTTTCCATTGTCCGTTTGAAATGATTTTGATAACATACGTTTAAAAAACACAGTTGTGAACTTGACTCTTAATCAACAAAAGAAACCCAAGAAACAAGTTCGTATGACTTAATTTGAAATATTTCAAAATAAATGTATGATGAATCTTTCGTCCTCAGGTGTAAGTATAATTATGTATGCTTCATTAAAATTAACACTGTGATGTAATGAAGGAAGTAGAACAAAAATAATAATTCTTGAAATTAAACTTTGTTAAACATGATTTGTCTTGTTAAATATTAATTTATATAGACCCTGATGTAGAACATCTGCACCTTTTATAAGCTTTTTCGATAACATTACCCCAACATCTTTTGGGTCGTAGTAAGTGCCGGATTTTATTTCTCATACAGCAAAATCTGAGAAAACTATTTTAATCCTAAAAAATTCCTGTAGTATATTAAAAAAAAAAATTGTCTCTCCAAATCATTATGTCTAAGCTTACAATATGACGTACGACTAGTCTTGTACGAAAAAAATCTTATTTTAACACGTGTCATATATGTGCAACATAAATGTGGGAAATTCCACATTGACGCTTGACGATCATCATAAAAAAGTAAATCAGCAATCTCAACTCATACTGTCAAATGTAAGGCATGTTGGAGGATCCGAAATTAGGCGACAGCGGGCAATCCGTGGTGGCTCGAACTCGCTCAGCTAGACCAAAGAATGCTATTTTGTTGATTTCAGGCGAGTTCGGGCCACCGCGGGTCGCCCACAGTCGCCAAGTTATCCATTTAAAAATCCCCATTTATATCAATGCGAAATATCATTAGTGCTACATGCATTTTAAATTTGCGCTGAATGCAGATATGACAAATGGATTCGTCTATATGAAAATCCATATGGATTAATCCATAAGGAAATCCATATGGTTAAGTCTATATAAAATTCCATACCGATAATTACTCTTATTGTATATTCTATTCTTACACTGCTATTTTGACAAAATAAAAATTCCAGATATAAAATTCATATGAATTGTTCCATATGGATCCATCCATATGGAAACCCATATGGAAATACATATAGATAAATCTATATGAAAATCTATTCGGATAATTACTCTTGTTGTATATTCTATTCTTACACTGCTGTTATGACAAAGTAAAAATTCCAGATATAAAATCCATATGGATCCATCCATATGGAAATCCATATGGAAATCCATAAAGAAAAATCTATATAAAAATCTATTCGGATAATTACTATTAGTGTATATTCTATTAATACATTGCTATAATGACAAAATAAAAATTCCAGATACAAAATCCATATGGATTGTTCCAAATGGATCTATCCATAAAGAAATCCACATGGATCAGTCTATATAAAAATCCATATGGATAATTACTCTTATCGTATATTTTATTGTTACAATGATATTCTGGCAATATAAAAATTTCAGTTATAAAATCCATATGGATTGTTCCATATTGATCTATCCATATAGAAATCTTTATTTAAATGTTTTCTAAATATTATTAGTGCCACATGCATTTAACGCTTATGCTGAATGCAGGTATAGCAAATGGTTCTGTCTGTATAAAAATCCATATGGAAATCCATATAGATAAATCTATATAAAACTCTATTCGGATAATTACTCTTATTGTGTATTCTATTCTTACACTGCTATTATGACAAAATAAAAATTCCAGATAAAAATCCATATGGATTGTTCCATATGGATCCATCAATATGGAAATCTTTATTCCAATAAATGCGGAATATTATTAGTGCTATATGCATTTTNTTGTTTGACGGTATGAATTTATCATAGAAAAGTATTTGTGTAATAATTACCGAATAAAAAATATAAAAAGTAAATTTTAAAGTAAAACATGATTCCAAAAACCATGTGTCTAATCTTTTTAATAATAATATTCTTAAAAACATTGTTACCGACTCTTGTACGCCATAGTATTTTGTTGGGCTGTAAAAATATTGTCATATTTATTATTTGTAGTTCCCAATATTAAAAGTTTTTCCAGAAACCCTTGGTTTAGATAGAGTGTAAGCGTATAAAATGATCAATAATAATAAACTTAAGTAGTAATTGATGTTGTAAGTATTAATAAACATGAACGGCGTAACAAAAAATTTGATAAACTTTTCAACAACGTATGTAATCTTTTATACATATTAAACATTCAAAAATTATGTATTAAGATACAAGTCCTACATACAGCAAGCCCTTATATACAACTATACAATAAAATTGAGATATCCTCTTCATTTGAAAATAATATATCGATGCCTCTTACGAGAGCTTACGTGGCTCAAATTTTCTCATGGTAAATCAAACAGGAGAGTCTGAGCTACGTTGATCTTCGTATGGGGCGTCGATATTAAGATAAAAAAGTTTATCAACGGTAAATCCATGTATATCAATAACATGGGACTTTGAGCAATAAAATTCTATGCCAAAGAACCACATAGAAAAGTACAAATAATAGTGACAAAGTTATAAAGTTTTATACTTCAATTTTTATATTTTTCGATAATACGCCTTACAAGTAAGCAAAATTTTTGTAAATTTCGATGTACACAATATTTGTTCAAATACTTGTGAGATTTTTTTTGAAATCCATACGTTATAGCATTATGTAAGTGGATTCTTGTTTTCTGAATAATACTCTCTCACATAATATTTTCTTAATCAAATTTTTTAGAATTAAACAGCTCTCTATGATGAAATTTTAATATTGACCTTTAAATAAATCTATTTTATAAGTAGTGTTGCGTGTAAACGCAGCCAATCCAACATGGATTGCCTGGTTCAAATTCAAAACTTAATCAATAAAAAATATAGGGGGCTTACTACGGTATAGAGGGTTGGTTTAAATCAAAATACAAAAAAAATAATACAAAAACAAATAGTGATCAAAAATAAATAGAATTAAAGGGAGAGGAATGTTAACACAACTAATAACCACGAATTAATGGGAAAAAGCCTATGGCATAAAAAACCCAGATTTATTGGCACGAATCGAGGTTACAATTGAAGAACAGATCATACATTAATTGTTTGAATTGTAGTGTGTGATGGTGTGTGTGTGTGAGGGGGAGGACCTGATGGTGACGGCTCCCAACGCTCACGAGTTTAAGGTCGAGAAACGATGGACGAATGATTTGCGAACCGGTGGGCCCTGCGCGGTCGCACGAGTCAGCGCAAGGCTGGTGAAAGCGGGCCGACGCCCGGAAGACGAAATTAGCTACCACTTGCGGCAGCTCAGCGACAATAGTTGTTTTGAGTGACGAATTCGGGTAGGGATCCTGATACCGGAACGAGAAACAGGATTGAACGGGTGAGACGTGGCGTGATGACAGCGGGATGACGAAATGCACCGAGTATTATGTTACAGATGTGTGATTGGTATAATAGACGTATGATTGGTTTATGTAGTGGTGTGATTGAATGCAGATGGATGGAAAGAATTTAACCACGGTGATGATGGATGCGCAAGGTCGTGTAAGATGAGGTGCGGACGATGATGAGAGTTAGTGGACGTGAGGGGGCTAAAGGTAGATTCTACACGAGGATGCGCGAGGGAGAGAGATATGTAATGAGCGAGGGGGCGATGTGACAGACGTAGACGTGCGTGGGGTGAGGAGTACAAGCCCGAATGATTATGAGGATTATGACCTTGAATACGGAAAGGAAAGATAGCACGAGTGAGATGAAAGAGTTAAGGTGGCGGTGAGGACGAGCAAGAGATGGATGGATGAACGATGACCAAATAATGAGAATGAGAGATGTAGAGGCACTGAACTAGCACGAGGTGTGATTAATAAGAGATATGACAGTGCAAGGAGCAAGTCATGATAGAATGAGGCGTAGGTCGAGTTAATGAATGAAAGATGAGGATGAAATAGAACTAAATGAATGGTAAGTAAAGACTTAACGTCTTGACGACGATGTCCTGAGTCTTGGGGCTTGATGACAGCGGTAAGATCTCCTGCTGGTGGTGCAAACGGCAAGCGGTAAAAAAACACCAATCGTGAAGATGCTTTCAATTCGGCAGGCCAAGCAAGAGAGAGCGTGCAAGCGAAGAGTAACTGCCAAGTCCTGAAGCCCCGACCCCCCCCCTGCGATCTCGCGCCGATGGGACATGAGCCAATCAGCGACGGAGGCGGGCGCGCGCAAGGCTCCAGGGGAAAATGAGGTGCGTGCGACTCTGAAATGTAAAGCTAGATGAGATTTCCGCCCAATTCCGTCCCTCGAGAGAACATTTTACAGTGTTATTTTCATAAAATCGGATAACTAGTTATGAGAATCATCTACGATTTTATAAACCCTGACACGAAGTATTCGTTCTAATTCTTGTAAGAGCATCTCTACAGAACTCTCTACGTTACAGCATTCTATAAGAATTCATAGATAAAAAAAATAGGTGAAAAAGTCTCATATATAATTATAAACGGACTTAGAAAACACTCTTAAATCCATTAACAAAATTCTAGTATAAAAATATTAAATAAGCACGATAGAAAACATATAAAGTTTTATACTTTTATAACTATAAAATAGTATAACTTGTGAAAATGATCTTAGCATTTATAAATCCTTATGAACGAAATATTCACTCTAAACCTTATAAAAACTTTTCTATTAAAACCTATAAATTTCAGCATTTTATAAGGTTTTATAGATATTTTTGTAGATTTTAATACTTAGTAGTACTTTCTTTGGTAATTTTTTCGGGTAAAATATAATAAGATCTAATATCTGTCTATGACGTAATACTTATATAAACTTATAGAGGCAATCATTTTATAAGTACTTATAGGTATTTGCGGGTGCAAATACACATGTTCATGACGGTAAGAAATTTTTTTTATCGAATTTTATAAATAATTTACAATTGAGATTCTTACCATAGGCGCAAAGTCTTCCCGCTTTCGAGTCTCCCTTTGTGCCCAAGGAAGGGAAAGTACTTTCAGGCGCAAACTGATGAACGGTCACAAAGTACGACTTTGCGCCCTCGGAAAAAACTTTGTTAAGACCTTACGTACAAACACACAAGAGCCCTGGTTAAAAACTACTATTAGGTAGGTATCCAGTCTGTCAATATTCGATCATGATAACTTATGGGTTACGTGATGTTATCAACGTTTATTGACAAATAAGACGTACAAATATATCAGTAGAGGTGTACAAAAATGACGTATTACACAAATTTTTGTAGAATTGTCCATTACTCTTTTAGGAGAAAACAATAAAGAATGTTTCAGATCGCAGGTAATCATTGATAAGCATGTGATCTGAGAGGGATTGTTTGTTTCCTTCTGTGGGTTGTAAGTATACGATTTTTAACCTATCCTGCGCCTAGAGAAAGAATTTTCGTTCTGCGAAAGGACGAAAATTCCTTTTTTTGGAGTAGTACGGCGAAATAAATGTTTACCCTTGTTTTGTTGTTAACGTATCGGTCTCAAACCCGAACAAACGCAGAGAGAATATAATATTACAGAATGTATATTAATGTGGTGTGGTGAAAACGAAAAAAAGTTATTGCAAACGTAATTAATAAACGAATGACCTAATATCTTAGCACATTTATTTTATTTAGATGTAATTTTTTATGGTACGTGTAAGTACTTCACTTACAGCCATAACTCCCAAAGAATCGACTTCAGAACAATCATCATCCTCTATTTTCACTCTCTTCGACCTCCTCTAAACTAATGTTTCTTTTTTACAGGGATACACTTAGAAAAAGTACGGTAAATTAAATAAATTTTTAGTGCCTTATAAGTACTCTGTTACCGCAAAAGAGACACAAAGAAGATACTAACAGGAGAGAAGATAATGTGGAGAAGCGTAGAAGAAAGCAAAGCCTATTTAGTAATATTGTAAAAGTCGAGAAAACTGCCTCTAGATTCTTGCAGAAAAGTTGTGAAGAATCATGGAGAATTTGTGGATAAAACAAAGTGGATGGTTACAAATGTTATACAAGTAATATAAACAGTAATTTTCGTACCTGGTAGCGCATGTTTCTCGGGTAAAAGCATGATCATCAGGACTTCTTCTGCTTGCCCTAGTTGGATGCGCATCAGGTGCGAACTCTATTTTTCCTCTTGAGGGCATAGTAAATGTCGAAACGTTAAAAAAAAACTCCCAAGGTAGTAAAAGTAAGTTACCTCTAAGATTCTTACAGAAACTGCAGAGGACTCGGAGAGACATGCCGATAACCAAGTACAAAAAAAAAATTTTTTTTAATTAAATAACTCAAAGTATTCTCGACATTTGTAGAAAAAGAAAGAGTATATTCAAGTCATTAGCTTTTTTTAGTTTGTATTGGTAATAATCAATGATGCCTTTGAAAGCTTAATTTTGACAATTTTAAATTTGTTTAGATAAAGGGTAATTTATATACTATTATTTATATATATATATATTTATTAATAAACATAATTTTGCCACACTGAAAAAACCTGCCGACGATCAAGGACAAAAATTTCAAGTACCATCCTTTTAATTATATTTTTATGAAGAAATAATGACTCTCTTGGTGATGCTATCAAAATCGTTTATTGCTGTGAACAACGTTTCGGCCCGTACAGTAAACCACGTTACAAGGCCCTCATCAGGTACAACTTTCTAAATAACAATTATAAAAATATAAAAATATGAAACAATAATATTTCAAGTCAACAATACTTTACAAGAAAATCGCACAATAATGAACACTCACATAGCCACGACAATAGCGACTATAGGTATCACGATAGATGGTAGATCGAAAAATACGCACTTCTAACTAGATGTTATGATCAGGTGTGGTACAGGGAGGGACTCATCGAAAGACATAACATATACTTCAAATACGAGACTAACTACGAATCACTTTTTTCTGGTATAGACTATAGCATAGAGCAGGGATTAAAAATTTAGGCGTCAGGAAATTGCTTTCAAATGTTTAACGAGATTTTTAGTAGTAACGACAATAATTACATAGATGTTTATACTGATGGTTCTAAAATAGAAATTACAAGCACGGTGCATACAGTGGGATACGCTACGTGGTTGAAGGAGGAAGATTTTATAGAAGCGTTTAGGCTACCAGATTTCTCTTCCATATTTACAGCTGAGTGTTTTGGCATAATCTCCACCCTTGATAAAGTCCTAGCCTGCGCAAACTCCCATCCAGGGCAATTACAAGGTAAATCGATAAGAATATTCACTGACTCCTAGGTAATAGCAAAAGCGCTCATGAAGGCTAAAGGGCTCTTGTACGAGTCGCCCTTGATAGTGCGAATAAGGGACAAATTGTTTCTGATCAAAAAATTAAATATTAATGTTCAAATATTCTGGATCTCGGCTCACGTCGGAATACGTGGTAATGAAAATGTTGACAAAGCTGCAAAAGAGGCCGCAATAAGTGGACGGACGAATAATATTGCGATTCCTTACTCGAATTTTATACCTAAGTACAAAAAAATATGCATGGAAAACAACAGAAAGAGATGTTTAAATATAGCGAAAACTAAAGGCCATTTTTACTTCCAAAATTATTACAACTCTGAGGAAAAAGAGCCGTGGTTTTGTAAATATAAGGTGCCAAGAAAAATTATAGTTTGCATAAATAGGCTAAGGTGCAATCACACCTTACTGAAAACCGCCTTAGTAAAGTACAAAATTGTTAACGAAATCATGTGTAAATGTGGTAGGGAACCTGAAACAGCGGAGCATATATTTTTTGAATGTGTAAATTACAAAGAGGAAAGAATTGAATTAATCGAATCCTTGAGCAGACAAAAGCTGTTGGGTCCCTACAGCATATACAATCTCATAAACCACTTAACTTTACCTCTACTGAATGCAATTAAAAAATTCATAGACGATACGGAAATAGCATTATAAACTGCAAAATATCTTTGTACAGCTTCCAATGTGATACTACTTTGTAGAATTCTTTCCAATACTTAGTCTACTCGCATATCCCATTTGAAGTTTGTGAGGCTTGAACCAAGGAAAAAAAAAAAAAAAAAAAGTGTATATATGATTATGTGTATTTGTGTGTGCGAACGTGCGTATGTAAATATATGTGTACAGTAGTAATGACAATAATGTTATATATTTAATGAGGGAAGGAGGGGAGAGGGAGGAAAGGAAGAAAAGCGAATAAACAAACAAATTTTACGAAACTGTAAGTAACTGACATATGCAAGCTCAGGTTGTTATTATGTATATACATTATGGTATTATTTTAAATTTAAGTTTTTATATTGTGTATTACTATCGCCAGTATTGCCATCTCGACTGTATTCCTTGTATTGAAATGTGCACTGTGTATATGGCGATATGTACTCTTACAAAGCCAATAAACCTATACTTAATACTAATACTAATGAGAAGACTTCGCGCGTTGTTAAAAGCTGCTTGCGCGGTTTTTGATTGTTTCCCCTGTCCTGGGACGGGAGGGCCACAGGTATACACTTACGTTTACCTTTATAATTTCATAAAAATACCCTATGCTTTTGAGTATGAGAAAATTTAATTATTTGCGTGTATATTATGTAAGGTGTATTACACTACTTGCAATGGTTATTTAAGTTCTTAGTGAAAAAAGAATATTGTAAGTAAACTGTACTTAAATAGCCATACAATACGATAACTATTTTAACCGACAAAACCAATGTAATTTCCTGAATATAAAGGAACGTCTTTATCTTTTGAATCGTATCGTTGTTTCCTAGCACACAAATAAAAATTTATTAGTTACATTAAAAAATTATATTATTATCTGAAGAACGAAATAAACGGTATAAATTACCTAATTTTATTTAATTACACTTAATCTTACAGAATATATACTCACTACCTATCTATAAAACAAGTGAAGGATCTGCAAATTGCAGTATCTATCATTGTATGAATGATTCAGTTAATTTCCCACACCTACACTTGAAATCAAGTTCAGTCAAGCCCTTTTTAATTGGAATCTTGACTTAATATTAAAGCTTGTGGAAATTCAAAGACTTCAAAATCAGAGTTTCTTTGTTGACTGGAGTGATTATATTCTTTGTCACATACTAAAGAAGCACGCAAAAATCATCAGAAGAATATTCATTGATGAAATAGTCAAGATCTTCATTAAATTTATCTTTCTATCATTTTTTTTTTTTTTAAGCGTTTGAAACTTGCAAACTTTTCTCTGCCATCCGATGTAACTTGATTCAAAACCTTGTAAACAAATAAGTATGTTATACAGAACTGACGTTACATGACTAGTATTAGTATGAATCATAAGTTTACACATATTTCATGATACCTTGGCATTGTTGATCACAAATCACAACCACACTTTCGACGGGCCCATACTTGGAGAAGATGAGGTAGAGGCTGCTGCTGTGTTGTGTTAATCGAAAGGCCAAAGACACCAATGCATCGGCCAGGACAGAGGTTAATTGTCTCTAATGCCAATGTGAAATGATGACACGATACTCTGAAGTGCGACCAATGGAAGTTGCGTTCCCTGGAATACAAGGACTTATGACTCTTGTGAGTTGAAGCACGAGCGGCTGCGAGATGCACGGTCTCCAGGGAGAAACAATCGGCTGCGGCTTCTGCTTTCAACCTTGCGGCCATCATATTATACTTAGAGCTCTGGAATGCAGACTTGCGACTTTGCAGTCATCGAAAGGCTACGCAACTTCGATTAGTTTTTACGAACCGGTGGCTAAACTCTTTATGATCCCGGTACTTGCTGGACTTGAAGTGCGAGTGCGATTTCTACACGACGTCGTCTCTTCGTGAGCGTCGTATAAAGTTGAACTGCAGCGGGTGTTTCGTTGCTGTGTACATAAGTAGAGTAGCAAATGTTACTTTGAAATTCAAACGATTTCTCTTTTGAGTTTTTGTTAGCAGTATGGATGTGTGGGTATGTGATCGGGCAATAAAATGTACAACACTGTCGTTTTTATTATAAAACACGGACACGTTTATTCTCACTATCTTCAGTGTATGCTATCTTTAGTCTTTACAATCAAGGATACAATCGTAAGCTGAACTGAAATGAAGCAAGATCAAATCAAAAGGAAAATACGAAAAGCAGGGAGTGCGTATCGACTGACTGACCGCGCGAGAGTGAGTAAACTATAGGTATTAGACGCTGAAGTGCAGCGTCACGGCGTCTCGTCTTCTTGCTATTGCGCATGCGTTAGAATTCAGTTACGAGCGCCAAATATACATCTAACACTCCCTCCCGTTCGTATCTGAATTTAACAAAACAATATAAAATGAAAAAAGGAAAGACATATTGGAATATTAACACTGAGTAATCATATTTAAATGAATAAGTAATCAGCTGAAGATGTGGAACACGTCGGCTTCTTGATCACTCATT
>NW_019379903.1:70500-101312 GCF_000648655.2 Copidosoma floridanum | reverse complement strand
GTTAAAACTTTGGAACGCTGTAAATTCTGACTGAAAAAACAGATCTTGATGAAACAAATTGGAATCGGTAGGTATTAACGGCATCTTTGAGTGTGCCAAATTTCAAAATTTTTCAACAATTGATTTTTTTGTTATTAACCAAAAACCATTTTTTGTGCTTCGTAATTTCATCAATTTACAACATTAAGCTTTGCAACAAAATGCATTTGATTACTCATAATTTTTAATGAATTTACAAAAAAAAATATCATTGTAGGATGTCTAGAAGCCGAGATACGATACTTTTACATTTTTGCTTGTACTACCCGATTTACTGAACGTAGGCAATTCAAACTTGGATATGTACTTTTCAAAAGTTCTAGCTACACGGCAAAAATAGCGCGACATCAATTGTTGCAGTATTTGTTGAGAAATCGTTTATTTCACTCAGTCTGTTTGGACGGCTTGAGCACGCGGGCGCTCTGCTGCGTCGATAAGGACGTGCGCCGTACCGACATGCGGCCCGCGTAGCCGTCGCTTTCATCGTTAATTGCAAAATGAATAACTGGACAACAAAGGCACGTACGATAGTTGTTTTTTTTTTTAATTTGCGTTTTTTTTTCCCGATCTTTACGACGCAGTTCTTAGTTTTACGCAAAAAGACATATAGGGCCAAAAAAATAGGAAAAATCATCAAAACTCGCTATTTTCGCGTTTTTAGTTACCACTGTAGGAATCTTGCAAAGGAGGCCCCATCGGAGTACTCTATAAATAATAACAGACCCAACATTCATTGCAGCTGTTTGTATCAACTCAAACACTGCGTAATAGCAGTGTAAGATACTGAGTCACAACTATACTTTCAACGATCCAACATCGATTCACTTACGTTGTAGAGTGCGTGTATTTGTACACTGGCCCTCCCATTAATATTACTGTTACTTTTCAAACCGTTCAGTGTTTAGACGAGTTGATTTGATGTGCTACGTTGGGGGCCCTCATGGGAGTGCTCTATAAATAATAACAGACCCAACATTTATGGCAGCTGTTTATTTTATTTCCTGTAATATTACAAATGTTTGTCTACAAAAGAAAAATTGACTACCTACAGAAATCGTGGTTTTTTTTATGTAGGTTCGACTACTTCCACTTTAACATTGTCTTCTAAAGTATCACTTAGCAATATATAGATAACATCCTTTTGTGTTTCCTCTTCAGGCTGGATATATTCAATATTATTGATGATTTCTTTACAATTTGCTACCTCTTGATGAATATTATTTTACGCATTAGTCATATCGGCGCTTTCGCAAACATCGACAGGCACGTGCTCTATATTTGTATAATTTTTTCCCTCACAGTTTTTACAAAATGAAAAACAAGTTATACCTAATTTGCGACAGGAGCATAACTTTGTTTGACAGTCTTTTGAGCAATTGCAGTAGATCAGACTTTAATATTTTTCAAGAATAGTCACAACTGTTGTCATTACTGGGGGTAAACCATTTTTTGTTCGTTTCCAACCATAATCTGTTGCAATTTTTGTTGTGTCTAGTTCCCATGCTCTTAACTGAAAGTATGCACGCAAGCAATGTTGTTCTACTGCAGCCTCCGTTGGTGGTAGAACTGCAATATTACTGACGTGTTTAATCGACAGCCGTTCGAATAGGGTGAAACGCAGATCGTTCAATCGTGTATTATTTGTTGAACCATACACAGCACACACGTATTTCAAAGCAGCACTTATAAGCGAGGATGACTGCGCGTTCGGGTAATTAAAGCACTGTCATTCCTGTTGTAGATTCTTACTTTTTAACAGTGGTTTCCAAAATTTAATCTTTTTAACTTTGAAAAAAGTGAACGTAGTGTCGCACTCTGAAAAACTATGTACGAAAGCTACGAGGTTGCATATATTAGGATACTTACAACTACTGCTGGAGTATGGAATTTTTTCGTTTTGTTTTCCAGATTTTTAAAAGAATACATTCCTTTTTTTGGTGTGCTATGGTTAAAATAATTAGTAAATCAGTATCCTTGCCGATTATGACCACATTTTCAAACGAATCACTGTATTGTAAACCTGTATGAACAGTTAAGGCATCTGCGGCCTCCTGTCCTTGTTTGTGAAAAATGTGCGTTGTGTTCAGTATCTCTTGAAGCAAAAAAATTTTTTTTTTCTTTATTTTTTTTAATGCTTAAAAAAGTGGCTTGCTTTATAGCAGGCAGATCGCGCTTGTTATCAACTTCTGCTGAGGTTGTTTTCTTCGAACGTCACATACGCTCAGCTGTTTTCGTATTTTTCTGCAATGTGTCCTCGGGGTAATCATCAAAAACTACTATAAAATTTTCCCCATAATGCCGTGTTAGAAAAGATACATAGTTGTTGCGAATTTCGCCGTAGGTGGCATTAGAACTCCACACAGCTCGATGCAGCAAACAACCCCCGTCAATAACAAACATTGTGTTATTTTTGAAATCAGGTACGTCGTTGGTTTGCAGCGGTACAAAGAAGTCAAATAATTTTGATTTTTTGAGTTTTTCTCATGCTATCCTCGTTGAACAATGTTACTAGATACAAAGCAAGTTCGTAGTTAAAGCACCGTTGCATCTCAACGTTGCTTCGTTTCAGCAGCCACAGACGCTGAAATAAGAGAGTAGGATCTGCACAAGTAGACGATTCCGTAACTTTACGAACATTTACCGTGCCAAGTGTCACAACTCTATTTTTTCGTTTAAATGTAACGTCTTTCATGGTTTGACCGATTGTTGAGCGAAGTGATTCAACTCCAGCTTCGAAAGCCTGATGACAGTTTACTGTATCATCTCCGATCAGGCCAGAGGTAATGTTAATAATTTCTGTACCCTGAGGAAAGGGATCGTGCGCCTCAAAATATTTGAAGCAAATTGAGCGAAATCAATGAGACTGTGATTGACATCCATAACTCTTGGCAAAGATAATATCCACTTGAGAAGCAAAACATCGGTCATTCCTCTACCACGCGTTGCACTCATATCATGCATAACGTTCATCAACGTTTGTTCGATGGTCATGTCGCTCCACCATGTTATAGTACTGCACCCACAGCGCAGATGTTTGACCATTTCTGCATAACTGGGAGATGTATTGATTGAATTCATTGACACTGTTACAAAAGTCTTGCGTGCCAATAATATTCTCCGTATTCTCCTAAAATTGTCCTGATCTTGGTATGGATGCAATCGTGAGATAATGAGCTTTGACAAAGCAATGAAAGCCAATTGATGTGAGCGCATGGCGCGAGCGTATTGGTGTCCCTCCAACATTTTGTTTACGGTGTTCGGTGCATACGCTTTGCAAAACACATCTGTCACCCCAGAGTTGTCCATTATAAATCCAATGGCACCCAGAAAGGACATTAGGAGGTGGAACCTGTCAAGCCGAACGATAATATGTTTTAATTCGGAATCGTCTGGGCTTGCAGCTACGATATCACGTGCCTTCCAATACAATGGCTGATCGAATGTGACGCAACATTTTTCTTGCGACTGTTTTTTACATAGCCTCGCTGCTTCAAGCAATACCGTATAAATAGTATCAAAATTACTCGGTGGTGCATCAACGAACGGTAAGAATATTATACGTGACCTTTCATATTCTCAGCCTTCGGATACTTTTCCGAGAAAGGAGTTCCAACCCCGTGTATCGTTTAGTAAAAAGCCAGTGCATGTTGATCGGTGAAATTTTAAAATCAGCTGATAGTGGAATCCTTTCTTCAATATTATCAATTTTTATCTGCTGAAGACCCTTGCTACCGTCTCTTTGAAATCGTCGAAGCTCGATTGTTCGAAAGGACCCTTTCAGATCATTCCACGTATTTTTTTTTATTCTCGGGACCACCTCGTCAGTTGTTGCTCGTCGAGCGGGAGTAATGCAATGTATACCACCCATCGCATGAAAGGTGTTGAAGCCATCCAGTGTGTTGATATTATGGTCAGCGTTGTCGAAGACCATTTGAGAATAACATCCCGACAGATCGGGTTCTGCAACGTGAGACGCACTGGACAATTGAAAAGATATGCATTCTTCGTAGGTAGAACAGAAGCCGAGAGTCGATAACAAGCAAACAACGTCCTTCGATCCTGTTTTGCTGTCCAGTAGGGATGCCAAAGCAATTTGAATGCAAGATAGGAAAGATCGCGGTCGGGCGGCGGCTAACAAACAATGTGCTATGGCTGTCGATTTTGTCCGCCATTTCTCAAGACTACTTTTTTTATGTTCCAGAATTATGCCATCAGTAAGCATTTTCAGAGATTCTGGGATGTCTCGCTCGGCGTCTCCAAGAAATTGGTGCGGTGCTGGATAGGAGTGTAGGTCATATACCGTCGTTCGAATATCCTCGTTCATAATGGCAATCGCCGCTTTAATGATCTGTTTTCGCTCGACATCAACATTCTCCTTGCGTTTTGAGTACCAATGTTCCGTGATAATATTTAATCCGGCATCTTTGAACGAAATAATGGTGTCTTTTCCATGCCTCTTTGTTATTATAACTTCGTGGCCAAACAACTTTTCCAAATTGTTGATGACGTAACGCGTATCGACCAATGGCCCATCATATTACCTGAGTACAGCATCCAGAGAAAACTGACATTCTTCTCTATTATTTCTTAAGTAATCAATTACAAACTGAACCATGGGATAAGATGTTCGAGTATCACACGGTTTTTGAACGTAATGGCGAAGAAAAGATCGATGACACTGACTATGATATCGCACGACATCATTGGGCAAAGTTATGCCGTCGAGACGCTTTTGCAACGCTAATGCATCTTCGCGTGATGACACTTGTTTTAAAAATTCTAGTCTAGAGGCGTCCGTTACTTCGATGACAGTATTTCGTTTTGGTTTTGGATTCCGCTGTTCTTTGACCACAAATGCATCCGATGCGTCCTCGTCGCAAAAAATACACAATTGGCGTGCATCAAACGTTGAAGAGTGTGCACGGGTAGACGGCTTTGACTTCTCCAATTTTTTGGCTGCAGCAACGTTGTCGGGATGCGTGTAAGAGTTATGCACTCTGTGCACGGACTCGTCAACCCGAGCTTTTCGAGAAAATACGTCATTTCGTTCGCGGCATGCATTTTTAAGAGTTTTTAGCCTTTTTTCAGTGATGATGAGATTGTCGTCGGAATTGAGAGGTTCTTTGCAGAAGAGGCACACATTGTCATCTTGTGAAACACCGGCCATTGTGCAACAAGCAATCCCTGTAAACATACAGTACAATTGAATGTTTCACGAGTTATGCGCAGTTTCAATTAGGTGTGCCCACTATCGAGCAAGTAATTTATATATTTTATTTAGGAATGCGTGATGTAGCTAATGCTAAAAATTATTCAATTTTTTCATAAAATTATGTTACATGATTTTTTGTATACGGGAAATTTTTCTTGTTTCATATTTAACTTTGATTGAACATTCATGATAAAATATGAAAAATACGTGCAATACAGTTAAGTGGGCGTAACACTTTTCTAGTAAAGAAAGACTCATGGGACTAGATACAAAATGGCAAACTATTTATACACAAACGCACGGTACACCCTCAACACAGAATAAACGAATGGTGCACGTGGCCATCGTAATGAAACCGCGGGTAGGTATCAGCTCCAAAACAATACACAAAGGTTGACGTAGTCGAATTAATTCTGGTGAGATATTTACTATTTGCTTACAACGTAATATTTTGACAAAACGTACCTACAAATGACGAGAACCGTTAGCAATATTATGTAGCTGAAGACACGTGTCCCAAACGATTCCGATTTACTTGTTCAAACAGATAAACGATGCAGAAACTGCAAAAATCGGTAAGCCTCTCACAAAAGCCGCCAACAGCACTGTATGGTAATTCGCTGGACGGCTTCGTAGGACAAGACCCTCTCCTCGCCGTCGCCGTTCTTGTTCTTGTTCTCGTTTGTTATCTCTGAAAGCACGTTATTATTATTTCAACCGCAAGGGCATTTTTCACACCACCCGACAAAACGACGACTATCTTTCAGGTCGTTTTCTCGTGAAATGATTATTAGGAGAATCAGTTGAAAGAATGAGAAATTGTCCATCGAGTAAGAATATACTCGATGTTTCAATATCCCTCAAAGTTTTTGGTAAGAAATTACAAATGAAAAATAAACTCCCTACATATTATGGGCTCTTATGACAACTGAGTTATAGTCTAATTACTTAGTATAACGTTTTGTAACATACTATTTTTATAAAATTCTTGGCGCTACCAAATGCAACAACGCATAATAAAACAACGCACAGTCAACTTCACAATCTTCAAGTGAACGCTCCACTATGAAAGTACGACAGCAGATCAGAGATTAGTAGGGAGCAGAGATTAAATCTCTGCTGTAACTGCGTGGTTATTCAAAGCGAACTGCATCTTGGTCTCTTAATTAGCGAAGCCAATTGTGGCATCCAAAGTGGCGCGACATTTAAATTGACTAAATGGAGCATGACGCAAAAACCCAGATAACTTGACAACATTTCACATATAATAAATAAATAAGCTATTTGAACCCAGTAACCCAAAGCGCCTACTGGCCACTTTGTAGTTTAATGTATTAAATAATAACAAAAGCCCCAATCACCGCACAACCCGGGGCGCTTACTAGTCGTTTTGTTGATTAATATAATGATTTCAAAGTTATTAATTATCGAAGCCACCAGTGTGGGCCCCAGGTTGCCTCGTAATTGGCCTTTTGTGTTATTTTATTTATTATATTAATTAACAAAACGACCAGTAAGCACCCCGGGTTGTGCGGTGATTGGCGCTTGTGGTATTTTGATTATTTTATTAGTAAACAAAGCGGCCAGTAAGAGCCCCAGGTCATGTGGTGATTGGCGCTTGTGTTATTTTATTTATTTATTTAATTTAGATACAACCCGGAACGCTTACTGGACTTTTTGATTATCAATTAAATAAATTAAATAACCCAAGCGCCAATCTTTACACAACCCAGAGCGCTTACTGGTCCCTTTGTTTATNTACAATAAGTATACAACGACAAAGAGAACGTCTCCGTGGGACGGTAGACTGTCGACTGAGTTAGTTGCCCGCGCAGCGGCGCATACTAGGACGGTACACAATATATATGAGTCATTCATGCAAACTGAACTTTAGATATAAGTAACACACACAGAGCTTGATTACGCGCTAGTAACTTTGTACAATATCCAACACACCCCCGCAATGAGATAGCGCGAAATAGAAGTAAAAGAAAACAAAAATATGTTTAAAAACAATCGAAGAGAATAAAGATGACCGGAGTTAAAGCACGCCTAGCTCCTTCGTGCACTTCTCGTGTTTCGGGGAGGACAGCGCCTTGGTCAGGATGTCTGCTGTCATCTCTTCCGTCGGTAGGTACTCGACTCTGATCGGATAATCCTGGATTGCCCTTCTGATGAGATGGTGCCGGATGTCGACATGTTTCGATCTCCCTTGAAAAACGGAATTAAGAGCGAGTCTGCGAGCCGACTGATTGTCGTTCCAAATGGTGATGTTAGCCAGGTCCGGCCGCTTGAGCTCCCGCAAGAACTGCGTCAGGTAGATGGCTTCCTTGGACGCTTCGGTCAGGCATAGATACTCCGCCTCTGTTGATGATAAGGCCACTGTTTTTTGTTTCCGCGAAGACCAGGAGATCACTCCTCTGGACATCACGAAGGCATATCCCGAGTATGACCTTCGGTCCGTGATGCATCCACCCCAGTCGGCGTCGGCAAACGCGGAAATTCCTTCTTTTCCTTTTGTGTATACCAGCTTTCGATCGATCGTGGCCTTCAAATAGCGTAAGACTCGTTTCGCAGCAGTCCAGTGCGTCAAGCCGTGAGCGTGGTTGAATTGGCTGAGCATGCTAACAGCGTACGCTATATCGGGCCTCGTCGCGATCGCCAGGTACATGATCGCCCCGATTAGCTCTCTAAACGGAAACGTGTTGTCAGCTTCTGAGGGCCCTTCGGCGACGAGTTTTTTTGCCTAGAGCAACAGGAGTCTTCGCCGGTTTGCAGTCCGACATCTTGAACTTGTTTAAAATGTCGGCGATGAAACCGCTTTGACTCAGCGTGATCTGTCCGCTTGACTGTTTGATGTTGATCCCGAGGCAGTAGTTTATCCCTCCGAGGTCCTTCAACTCGAAGTGGCGCGATAGACCTCGCTTCAGCTTCGCCACTCGTTCGACGTCGTTGGATGCGACGACGATGTCGTCCACGTAGATTAGTATGTAGGTCGTTTCTTCGCTTCCGTTGCCGATGTAAACGCAGGCGTCTGAGATTGTTGGAGAAAATCCGAGCTCTCGAAGAGTTTGGTCCAATTTCTTGTGCCACTAACGACCAGCCTGTCGGAGTCCGTAGATCGCCTTTTGTAATCTGCATACCTTCCTGCCCGAGTTGAAATCTTGAAGCATAGAAAGGGCCTTGCGAGTCAATTCTGGGTCCTTTTCGACTTTTGCGATTCTTTCGAGCATCTGGGGCAGCAATTCAGGGGCCTTCATGAGCACCGTGGTGTCCATTTCTCCGTTCAGGTACGCCGTCACGACGTCGAACTGAGACACAGTGAGGTTGCCTTCGACGGAGAGAGACAGCAGCAGGTGAAGGGATTCCAGCCTTGCTACGGGAGCGAATGTGTCAGTGAAATCCACTCCAGGGATTTGAGAGAAGCCTTGAGCCACTATCCTGGCCTTTCTGCGGACCAGAGATCCGTCCGCCCCAAGCTTGTTTCGAAGGACAACTCTGCATCCCACGACCTTGCTGTTGGGAGGTGGTTGTACGAGTTTCCAGGTATCGTTGGCAATGAGGCTTCGGGTCTCCTGGTAGATCGCCTATTACCATTCCGCGCTGTCTGGACTGCTGATGGCGTTGCGCAGAGGGATCTCGGAGGCAACCATGGCAAAACACCCGTCCATGGGATCGCCAATGTTACCTGCCCCTTTTCCGAGAGACTTGCCTTGCTGGCAGATGGCTTCGAACGCTCGGCGAATGACCTGGCTCTCGCTGTCTTCGTCCAGACTCATTTCGGGAAGTGCGTCTTCGAAGGCTTCGTCTTCCTCGGTCGCGCTGGCGTTCAGGAAACGCTCGATCGAGCTGGATTTATCCTTGGGAAATCCGTAGAACGGTGGTTCTTCGGTGTCATCCTCGTCCATTGCTTCATCAGCCTTGCTTTGAGGTTCGTTGACGCAAGGCAACAGTATAATGTCCTGGGAGTCATCGACTTCCTTGGGCTCTTCGTCCGGTGGCTTGGAGTCCGTGACAGGGTCCGGCACGAACCTGACGTCTCGAGACGTGCACACCTTCCGTTCGTTTGAGAGCCAGACGCGGTACGTATGCGTCGTACCGGTGTACCCCACGAAAGTGCCCGGAATGCCCCTTGGATCGAACTTTCCTTACGTGGGAGTTTTGTCGAGCAGGTACACCCTGGCGCCAAACGGTCGCAGGTGTGCTACGTTTGGCCGCTTCCCGGTCCAGAGCTGATAAGGCGTCCCATGATCGATTCCCTTCGTTGGACATCGATTTTGAGTGTAGTTGGCGGTCGCGATGGCTTCTGCCCAAAAACTACGTGGCAGACCGGATTCAAGCAGCATGCAGCGCGCCATCTCCACGAGCGTGCGATTTTTGCGTTCGGCCACGCCATTGAGCCATTCTGTTGGGGAGTGTGAGGAACGGTCGGCCTGTGCAGGATGCCGCACTCCGTCATGATCTGCTTGAACCTGTTATTAACGTATTCTCGTCCGTTGTCGGACTGAATCGCCTTGATTTTCATGCCCGTGAGATTTTCTACTTGGTTTTTATATTCCAAAAACTTGTCGACGACTTCGCTCTTGTTCTTCAAGAAATAGGTTTGGCACCATCGACTCTTGTCGTCGATGAAGGTGACGAAGTAGCGAGCGCCTCCTAAAGACGAATCTCTCATGGGCCCACAGACGTCAGTGTGAATAAGCTCGAGCAGCTCACTCGTAGAACTCTCGCGAGTAGGAAACGCCTGGCTGGATATTTTTCCCGCGAGGCAGATCTCGCACGGACCCCCGTTCTCCGGAAGCTGAAACTTGAGGCCGTTGACGACACAGTTTTTCAACATCAGCTGCATGTCTAGTTCGTTGAGATGGCCCAGGCGTTTGTGCCAGGTAGCGTATGGGTCGCACAGCTCGGCGATTGCACATGTCTCGACACCCGCGTCCACGCAAAATAGATCTCCGACTCTATCGGTGACCAGCCGGATAGTTCCGCCGGGGTCTTTTACTTCTGCACGGTTTTTCTTGAAAACGACGTCGCAGCCTTTATCGACGATCTTGGCGACCGAAATGAGGTTAGATCGGAGGTGAGGGACATATAGGGCATCCTTAAAGGTGACCGTGCCGCCGTAATCTGCCTTAGCCTTAATTGTGACGTCACCTTTTGCCTCTATCGTTGTCGTGGCGTTGCTGGTCAACTCATCGTTGATCGCTTTGGGGCTCGTGAAGGCTTCTTTTATATTGCACAAGTGCGATGTACAGCCGCTGTCTATAAACCAGGAAGCTCCTGTGTGTTGAGACTGGGCTTGGGCCGCGAAGCAGATGTTCGCTTTCTCGGCTTCAACCTGGTTCGCTTGAGCCTTTTTCTTGCGACAGTCCGCCTCTTTGTGCCCCACTTTCTTGCAAAAACCGCACTTGTATTAGGGCTTCTGCTTGCCCTGTTTATTCGCATTTCCGCCGGGTTTTGCCTGGCTACCGATTAGAGGACTTACAGGCAAAAATACACAGGACTCGCAGTTCGAAGTTCGCAGTATGAGCCCGCAGCGCTTACTGGTCACATACTTGTTTTACAATAAATAAAATAATAAATCAAGCGCCGATCCCCACACACTTTTGGGCGCTTACTAGTCGCTTACTTGTTTTACAATAAATAAAGTAATAAAGCAAGCAACAATTACTACATAAGCCGGGGTGCTTACAAGTAGCATTAATTATTATTAAAAAGCATTCAATAATCATTCAAGCGCAACCAGTGGTGACCAGTAAGTATCCTCGATAGTCAGGTGATAAGCACTCACGTTGTAACTTAATAAATTTTATTAATTATTACAGCGACCAGAAAGCACTCTGGGTTGTGTGGGGATTGGCGCTTGTCTAATCATTACATTTATTATAAATAAATAAAGGGACCAGTAAGCGCTGTGGGTTATGTGGAGATTGGCGTTTGTGGTATCTTATTTATTCAATTAGTAAACAAAGCGGCCAGTAAATTTTCCAGGTTTAGTGGGGATTGGCGCTTGTATTAATTAATTAATAAACAAAGTGGCCAGTAAGCGCCCTGGGTTGTGTAAAGATTGACCCTTATGGTATCTTGTTTATTCAATTAATGAACAAACCGGCCAGAAAATGCTCTGGGTTGTGTGGAAATTGGCGATCTATTATTTAATTAATAAACAAACCAGCCAGTAAGCGCTGCGGGTTGCGTGGGGATTGGCGTTTGTGTTATTTAATTTGTTTTAAATAAATAAAGGGACCAGTAAGCGCTCCGGGTTGTGTAAAGATTGGCGCTTGTGGTATTTTATTTATTTAATTTATAAACAAAGCGGCCAGTAAGCGCAGTTTGTTGTGTTAGGGTTGGCTCTTGTGGTATTTTATTTATTTAATTAATAAACAAAGCGGCCGGTAAGCGCTCCGGGTTGTGCGGTGATTGGCCCTTGTGTTATTTCTCACATGTTTGCCAGTCACATTTGGGAGCGCGGGTGAGAACCTCTGGAATGCCCCCTTCTTCTCGGCTGTGTGACATGGGCACCCGAACTGTTTCTAAAAATCTGCAAAAATAGCCAAAAAATTGCGCGTAATTTCCTCGAATTTCCGCTACTTGTAAAACAATTGCGCGTGACATACTTCTGTAGTAATTAATTATTATTTGCGGGTGCTGGGTAAATTTTCAATCATCCATTACAATAAATCTATCACACGCAGCTTAATTACAAGAACGCCATTAATTTCCGCGTAACACGCAAAATAAAATTGACTCTTGAGTTGTTATAAACTATTAACAGTTATGTAGTGCGCAAATATTTATTTATTTGCGTATTACCATATCAACTATACTATATCTATGTATATGTTGAAATACCCATGCGCGAGAAATTCGCTCCAACAAAATCGTCTGCATCTGGGATGTTGTGAAAACCTATATATATATATGTAGTAATACATACACTGATAGGTATACATACTATAGTGTGGACTGCTAAAAGTTTTGGAGTTTGGACTTAGGAGTGTTTGCGTTTGGACGGTTTGGAGTGTATAGTATACAAATAAAATAAATATACGGCTGTTGTCAAATTTCGGTTTTAATTAAATAATTTGTATTTATTATTGTGTCTAGCGCCAGTGAGGGCGGCATCACTCATACTGCGAACTGCGAACTGCGAGTCCTGTGTATTTTTGCCTGTAAGTCCTCTAATCGGTAGTATTAGAAAAATATATCTTGTNGACGACGCGGTGCTCAGTCGGTGGGCAAACTTTGTCCTCTGAAAAGGGGTTATATCGGTTATACAAGATATATTTTTCTAATACTACCGATTAGAGGACTTACAGGCAAAAATACACAGGACTCGCAGTTCGCAGTTCGCAGTATGAGTGATGCCGCCCTCACTGGCGCTAGACACAATAATAAATACAAATTATTTAATTAAAACCGAAATTTGACAACAGCCGTATATTTATTTTATTTGTATACTTTTAGGAAAAATGAATCGGGAGCGCTAGGTGAGTTTTACTGATAGGTTTATTACAATAAGTATATAACGACAAAGAGAACGTCTCCGTTGTACGGTAGACTGTCGACTGACTTAGTTGCCCGCGCAGCGGCGCATACTATAGGACGGTACGCAATATATATGAGTCATTCTTGCAAACTGAACTTTAGATATAAGTAACACACACAAAGCTTGATTACGCGCTAGTAACGTTGTACAATATCCAACACACCCTCGCAATGAGATAGCGCGAAATAGAGGTAAACGAAAACAAAATATGTTTAAAAAAAAAAAAAAAAACAATCGAAGAGAATAAAGATGACCGGAGTTAAAGCACGCCTAGCTCCTTCGTGCACTTCTCGTGCTTCGGGGAGGACAGCGCCTTGGTCAGGATGTCTGCTGTCATCTCTTCCGTCGGTAGGTACTCGACTCTGATCGGATAATCCTGGATCGCCCTTCTGATGAAATGGTGCCGGATGTCGATATGTTTTGATCTCCCTTGAAAAACGGGATTAAGAGCGAGTCCGCGAGCCGACTGATTGTCGTTCCAAATGGTGATGTTAGCCAGGTCCGGCCGCTTGAGCTCCCGCAAGAACTGCGTCAGGTAGATGGCTTCCTTGGACGCTTCGGTCAGGCATAGATACTCCGCCTCTGTTGATGATAAGGCCACTGTTTTTTGTTTCCGCGAAGACCAGGAGATCACTCCTCCGGACATCACGAAGGCGTAGCCCGAGTATGACCTCCGGTCCACGATGCATCCACCCCAGTTGGCGTCGGCAAACGCGGAAATTCCTTCTTTTCCTTTTGTGTATACCAGCTTTCGATCGATCGTGCCCTTTAAATAGCGTAAGACCCGTTTCGCCGCAGCCCAGTGCGTCGAGCCGTGAGCGTGGTTGAATTGGCTGAGCATGCTGACAGCGTACGCTATATCGGGCCTTGTCGCGATCGCCAGGTACATGAGCGCCCCGATCAGCTCTCTAAACGGAAACGTGTTGTCAGCTTCTGAGGGCCCTTCGGCGACGAGTTTTTCGCCTAGAGCAACAGGAGTCTTCGCCGGTTTGCAGTCCGACATCCTGAACTTGTTTAAAATGTCGGCGATGAAACCGCTTTGACTCAGCGTGATCTGTCCGCTTGACTGTTTGATGTTGATCCCGAGGCAGTAGTTTATCCCTCCGAGGTCCTTCAACTCGAAATGGCACGATAGACCTCGCTTCAGCTTTGCCACTCGTTCGACGTCGTTGGATGCGACGACGATGTCGTCCACGTAGATTAGTATGTAGGTCGTTCCTTCGCTTCCGTTGCCAGTGTAAACGCAGGCGTCTGAGCTGGTTGGAGAAAATCCGAGATCTCGAAGAGTTTGGTCCAATTTCTTGTGCCACTGACGACCAACCTGTCGGAGTCCGTAGATCGCCTTTTGTAATCTGCATACTTTCCTGCCCGAGTTGAAATCTTGAAGCATAGAAAGGACCTTGCGAGTCAATTCTGGGTCCTTTTCGACTTTTGCGATTCTTTCGAGCATCTGGGGCAGCAATTCAGGGGCCTTCATGAGCACGGTGGTGTCCATTTCTCCGTTCAGGTACGCCGTCACGGCGTCGAACTGAGACACAGTGAGGTTGCCTTCGACGGAGAGAGACAGCAGCAGGCGAAGGGATTCCAGCCTTGCTACGGGAGCGAATGTGTCAGTGAAATCCACTCCGGAGATTTGAGAGAAGCCTTGAGCCACTATCCTGGCCTTTCTGCGGACCAGAGATTCGTCCGCCCCAAGCTTGTTTCGAAGGACAACTCTGCATCCCACGACCTTGCTGTTAGGAGGTGGTTGTACGAGTTTCCAGGTATCGTTGGCAATGAGGCTTCGGGTCTCCTGGTAGATCGCCTCTAACCATTCCGCGCTGTCTTGACCGCTGATGGAGTTGCGCAGAGGGATCTCGGAGGCGACCATGGCAAAACACCCGTCCATGGGATCGCCAATGTTGCCTGCCCCTTCTCCGAGAGACTTGCCTTGCTGGCAGATGGCTTGGAACGCTCGGCGAATGACCTGGCTCTCGCTGTCTTCGTCCAGACTCATTTCGGGAAGTGCGTCTTCGAAGGCTTCGTCTTCCTCGGTCGCGTTGGCGTTCAGGAAACGCTCGGTCCAGCCGGATTTGTCCTTCGGAAATCCGTGAAACGGTGGTTCTTCGGTGTCGTCCTCGTCCATTGCTTGATCAGCCTTGCTTTGAGGTTCGTTGACGCGAGGCGACAGTAGAATGACCTGGGAGTCATCGACTTCCTCGGGCTCTTCGTCCGGTGGCTTGGAGTCCGTGACAGGGTCCGGCAGGAATCTGACGTCTCGAGACGTGCACACCTTCCGTTCGCTTGAGAGCCAGACGCGGTACGTATGCGTCGTACCGGTGTACCCCACAAAAGTGCCCGGAATGCCCCTTGGATCGAACTTTCCTTTCGTGGGAGTTTTGTCGAGCAGGTACACCCTGGCGCCAAACGGTCGCAGGTGTGCTATGTTTGGCCGCTTCCCTGTCCAGAGCTGATAAGGCGTCCCATGATCGATTCCCTTCGTTGGACATCGATTGCGAGTGTAGTTGGCGGTCGCGATGGCTTCTGCCCAAAAACTACGTGGCAGACCGGATTCAAGCAGCATGCAGCGCGCCATCTCCACGAGCGTGCGATTTTTGCGTTCGGCCACGCTATTCTGTTGCGGAGTGTGAGGAACAGTCGGCCTGTGCAGGATGCCGCACTCCGTCATGATCTGCTTGAACCTGTTATTGACGTATTCTCGTCCGTTGTCGGACTGAATCGCCTTGATTTTCATGCCCGTGAGATTTTCTACTTGGTTTTTATATTCCAAGAACTTGTCGACGACTTCGCTCTTGTTCTTCAAGAAATAGGTTTGGCACCATCGACTCTTGTCGTCGATGAAGGTGACGAAGTAGCGAGCGCCTCCTAAAGACGAATCTCTCATGGGCCCACAGACGTCAGTGTGAATAAGCTCGAGCAGCTCACTCGTAGAACTCTCGCGAGTAGGAAACGCCTGGCTGGACATTTTTCCCGCGAGGCAGATCTCGCACGGACCCCCGTTCTCCGGAAGTTGAAACTTGAGGCCATCGACGACGCAGCTTTTCAACATCAGCTGCATGTCTCGTTCGTTGAGATGGCCCAGGCGTTTGTGCCAGGTAGCGTATGTGTCGCTCGGCTCGGCGACTGCACATGTCTCGACACCCGCGTCCACGCAAAATAGATCTCCGACTCTATCGGCGACTAGCCGGATAGTTCCGCCGGGGTCTTTCACTTCTGCACGCTTTTTCTTGAAAACGACCTCGCAGCCTTTATCGACGATCTTGGCGACCGAAATGAGGTTAGATCGGAGGTTAGGGACGTATAGGGCATCCTTAAAGGTGACCGTGTTGCCGTAATCTCCCTTAGCCTTAATTGTGACGTCACCTTTTGCCTCTATTGTTGTCGTGGCGTTGCTGGCGAGTCTCAACTCATCATTGATCGCTTTGGGGCTTGTGAAGGCTTCTTTTATATTGCACAAATGCGATGTACTGCCGCTATCTATAAACCAGGAAGCTCGTGTGTGTTGAGACTAGGCGTGGGCCGCGAAGCAGATGTTCGCTTTCTCGGCTTCAACCTGGTTCGCTTGAGCCTTTTTCTTGCGACAGTTCGCCTCTTTGTGCCCCACTTTCTTGCAAAAACCGCACTTATATTTGGGCTTCTGCTTGCCCTGTTTATTCGCATTTCCGCCGGGTTTTGCCTGGCCTTGGTCCTTCGGCGCGTGACCCGAGTGAGCAAACATTGCGCTAGAGTCGACGTCTTTTTTGCTGTCTGGCGTCGTGCTCTTCAATGATCTTGATTTTGAGCATCTCCGCGTTCGGCAGCGCGTCGCGTGACTCTATTGCGCACCTGAAATTTTCGAAGCTGCTAGGGAAACTGTATAGCAACATTATGGCCAAGAGGTCGTCGTTGACTTGTACCTCCATGGCTTCCAGCTTGTCTACCGCGTCGAAGAACCCGTTTAAGTGTTCGATGAGATCACCGCCATCTTGCATACGAGATTGCGTAAGTCGTTTCAGCAAAGTGGCTTTTCGGGTGGGACCCTTGGATGCATAGACTGTTTCGAGCCTTTTCCATACCTCTCTCGATGTGGTGCAGCCTCTCGTGTGCTGCAGCTCCGACAGCCTGATCGAGAGGATGATGTCGGATTTGGCGATCCGGTCTTCGGACAACCATTTTTGGCGAGCTGTCTGAGACTGTGTCAGGGTCGAGCCGGTGCCCTCTTCTTTTACCTCTGGGGACTCGCCCGATACGTACTTCCACGTATCGTTCTTGACGAGCAGGGCCTCCATTTGGATCTTCCACGTGTCGTAGTTTTCCCTGGATAGCAGCTCAAAACGGGCGACGTGTGAAGTAGCGGCACCTGCCATTTTTTTTTTTTTTTTTTTGTCCCAACTATCTCGTTGATTCACCACTCGCGCTTTCCGTTAACCGGTTAGGTTTACGAGTATGCGTTTATGCGTTTTTCTGGGCCCATAACCTTTTAGGAAAAATGAATCGGGAGCGCTAGGTGAGTTTTACTGATAGGTTTATTACAATAAGTATATAACGACAAAGAGAACGTCTCCGTTGTACGGTAGACTGTCGACTGACTTAGTTGCCCGCGCAGCGGCGCATACTAGGACGGTACGCAATATATATGAGTCATTCATGCAAACTGAACTTTAGATATAAGTAACACACACAAAGCTTGATTACGCACTAGTAACGTTGCACAATATCCAACATATACTATACACTCCAAACCGTCCAAACGCAAACACTCCAAAGTCCAAACTCCAAAACTTTTAACAGTCCACACTATAGACTGTATACCTATCAGTGTATGTATTACTACATATATATATAGGCTTTCATATCATCCCAGATGCAGACGATTTTGTTGGAGCGAATTTCTCGCGCATGCGTATTTCAACATATATATAGATATAGTATAGTTGATATGGTAATACGCAAATAAATAAATATTTGCGCACTACATAACTGTTAATAGTTTATAACAACTCAAGAGTCAATTTTATTCTGCGTGTTACGCGGAAATTAATGGCGTTCTTGTAATTAAGCTGCGTGTGATAGATTTATTGTAATGGATGATTGAAAATTTACCCAGCACCCGCTAATAATAATTAATTACTACAAAAGTATGTCACGCGGAATTGTTTTACAAGTAGCGGAAATTCGAGGAAATTACGCGCAATTTTTTGGCTATTTTTGCAGATTTTTAGAAACAGTTCGGGTGCCCATGTCACACAGCCCTATAGATTGGTATATTAGTGACAGTAACTTTTATGTTACTTACCGTAATTTTAACTGCGGGAATCCTCTTCACCCAACGCTGCGCAATTCGAGATTTTGGAATGCTCCCTTTCAGTTTTGCGATAATTTTGAAGCGTTTCATTTCTCTTTGCGTGTCTCGCGACAATAACGGAATGCACCCATTATTTTTATAGTACTCCCATGGGGCCTCCGTAGCAAGACATCCTACAGTGGTGACTAAAAACGCGAAAATAGCAAGTTTTGATGAATTTTACTATTTTTTTGGCCCTTATATGTCTTTTAACGTAAATCTAAGAATTGCATCATAAAGATCGGGAAAAAATACGCAAATTAAAAAAAAAATCAATTATCGTACTTGCCTTTGTTGTCGAGTAATTATTTTGCAATTAACGACGAAAGTGACGGCTACGCGGGCCGCATGTAGGTACGGCGCACGTCCTTATCGACGCAGCAGAGCGCCCGCGCGCTAAAGCCACTTAAACAGACTGAGTGAAATAAACGATTTTTCAACAAATACTGCAACAATAAATGTCGCAATATTTTTGCCGTGCAGCTGGAACTTTTGAAAATTACATATCCAAGTTAAAATTGCCTACGTTCAGTAGATCGGGTAGTACAAGCAAAAATGTAAAAGTATCGTATCGTGGCTTCTAGAAATCCTACAATAAAATTTTTTTTTGTAAATTCATTAAAAATTATGAGTAATCAAATGCATTTTGTTGCAAAGCTTTATGTTGTAAATTGACGACATTACGAAGCACAGAAAATGGTTTTTGGTTAATAACAAAAAAACTAATTGTTGAAAAATTTAGAAATTTGGCACACTTAAAGATGCCGTTAATACCTACCGATTTCAATTCGTTTTATCAAGATCCGTTTGTTCAGTCAGAATTTACAGCGTTCTGAAGTTTTAACTAAACAATTTTGCAATAGGTCGCCATATTGTTTTTGAAAAATCGGACCGGGTGCATTTGGTTAACAATACCAATACCGATAAATTTTCTAAATATCAACGATGGAAATCGTTTTTTTTCATCATTTTTAATGCTTATTGTTTTATGCATGTTTTGTTACTTTTCTGCTGGTTTTCGGTCGGAAAAACAATTTTTTAATTAATTAAAAAAACCATATTCCTACGTAAAATCATCAGCTAAACAACTTTTGTATTCAACATTTTTCGCTGAAACGCTTTGTTTTCGAGTTATTCCAAGAAAACTGAAAAAAAAACGGGTTATCAAAGTTATTTTGCAATAAAAAAAGTACCTTCCCGACATTCTAACTTTTTTAATGGGTCACTGTACGGGCAATGACCTTTCCTTTCTGCCAGGTTTCATCAAATTCTGTCCAACAACGAAATAATCTATTTTTTGAACCTCTGGCACCCCGACTACTTGTTTAACTTATCACAATTAGTGAGCGGGTAATAGGTGCTCTTGTTATTTATTAATAATTTATTATTTAACAGTGGCCAGTAAGCGCCCTGGGTCATCAGGTGAAAGTCGCTTGTTAATAGTGAGGTCAGTAAGCTTCCTGGGTCAGCGGGTGATAGGTGCTTGTGCTTACAAAATGACATTCACTGTTAGAAACTGTCCCAGGTGATTTACAGGTATTTCACGTGTAAGAAATTAAGTAAGTTACCTAAGGTGAATTACCTACCCACCACTCACGCCGTAGCGTTGGCGTTATCTACTGATCTCTAAATGTACAAAAAAATAGAGACCAAGAGCTGAGGCCGAATGGTGGTCAAAATTTTAACTAGCCGCTACTCGCACCAGAATTAAAGTACCTGACGATTTGTTGAAATCCGAAATATTTCGGTCATATTTCATTCTAGTGAAGAGTTATGTGGTTATTATTGTATTGCCATATGTTCTTTTTAATTAAGTAGCCGCAGCTCACACCAATAATTAGAAAATAAAAGGTTGTTCTAGAGAAGTGGTTTGCGGCAAGATTAGAATTCATCTTATACCCAAAAATCGACCTGTAAAAATATAGATATCGTATACTTATCTATAATGTTATATAAAATGCCTCATTTACTGTTTTAGATGAGTATTGTAGATAAGATTGGGTAGGGGGTCTATTTTTTTGGAGGTTTATTTTCGGGTACAAGATGCATTTTAATCTTGCCGCAAATTTCTTCTACACATAGTAACTTTTAACTATTTATCTATTGATCTAAGTTGCGGCTGGTTTATAAAAAAAATTATATGGCCCTTTTTAAATACCCACAAAACTCTTCACCAGAATTAAACATCACGAAAATTTTTTGGATCTTTACGAGTCATGAGGTTCCTCAATTCTGGTGAAAGTGGCGGCTGGTTAAAATTTTGACCACTTTTCGGCCTCAGCTCTGGGTCGGTCATATCGTACGGCCCCTGCCGGACGGCCTGGAAGACAGAGCGTAAACTGTAAAGTCACTCTCGTGTATCATGTATTGCATAAATGACATAAATGACACAAACGAAACATGACGTGTCGAAAATAGTTTCTTACAGATTTACCCATCCCTGGTTTTCAGTAATCTCTATCATCTAATTCAATGCCGCTTGGCTAGTATAGTTAGACGTCTTGTACTCTTTCCCTCTTTTACTAGAGTATCAGTCGCCAGGGCCAGGTCGTCATTCGCCTGTACAGATTAGTTCTAGGCTTGAGTGAAGCTGTTGCGGTGAACGTGCGAGCCTATAAAGCAGTCTTTGTTTCAATCTTGGGTATCGCAGAATTAGGTGAGAAATATACATACGCTTCGTAGGTACACTACGTACATACCGTTCGACATAGTAGTCTAAAAATTTCAATGATTTGTGTGGACACCGTCTGCACATTCTTCGTCTTTTGCATGTATTTCATGTGCTCGTTCAAAAAAAGTTTTAGACGCTCGAATGCTTAATATTTTGTAAAAACTGTAGTTTCAAGTCATTAATTTATTTTGTAACAAAATCCAGAACGCTTATTTCGCGCATATATATATGAAGTACCATGGGTTATATTTAGCCACGATCCAACACGAGGTGCCTTAACCGCGGGCCACCATTTTCCAGACGCTAAGTACCGATACTATATTCAAACCACGTTTGAAAATCACTCTTTCTAAAACTATGAAATTACTGTTTCAGTGCATAAAATTGTGCACGTACCTTTCAGTCGTGCAGTACTTGCTTAATGGTATAATTTATTTTTCGTTATCGTTGATTGAAAATCAGAGGTCAAGTGCGTTGGGAAACATGGCGCTCACAAAAATGGCGGAGCGTTCTTTCGATGCGGCTTGCATACCGTGAGTGTAAGAGGTGTACAGAACAGCCGAGACTGTTGGCCACCGTAGGGGTTGAAAATCGATCGTGTCATTTTATCATTTCACACCCTAGCATTGTTGAAAGCTAATCTTAATAACGACTTAAGTCTCAGTAATTCGTAAACCCAGCAGTGTGCGCTATCAGTTTTGTCCTGGTTTCAGTAAATTTTGATCGTTTTTTACAAATTTGCTACGAGATTGTCAAGCAACGCTACCGCCATTGTAATTCCGACTCAGCTTCCCACTCCCTATTTTCTAATTCTCAGTGTGTGATCGTTTGGCATGGCCAAGTTAACGTTTACGTATAGCATAATAAACTTTGTTTTTTTTTTTTCAATTTAAAAATTTTTGTATGTACGTGGTTAGGAACAGAAACAAGCAAACACGATGGCAGATGAAGAACTTTTGGATTACGAAGATGAGACTGAGCAGACTCTAGTTAGCAATGGCGAAGTATCCCCAGCCAAGAAGGAAGTCAAGGGAACATACGTGTCCATTCACAGCAGTGGCTTCCGAGATTTCCTACTGAAACCAGAAATTTTGCGTGCTATCGTCGATTGCGGCTTTGAGCACCCCTCTGAAGGTTAGTATAGCTGTTTTGTTTTTTCTGTCTAGTGTTATGGTAATTACTTCGATTATTTAATTCCTGCAAATTGTTATATATCTATTTTAGTTCAAATGTACGTATTATATGATGATTTAGATAGGGACAACTGATTTCTTATGATTGCTTAAATCTACTTCTGATAACTGCACAATATTGCGATCTTATATTATTTTGAAATGTTTATGTTAAGGAAATTTATTTATTATTTTACAGTTCAACACGAATGCATTCCACAAGCTGTACTCGGCATGGACATTTTATGCCAGGCTAAATCTGGTATGGGAAAGACAGCAGTGTTTGTCTTAGCAACCTTGCAGCAGTTAGAACTAACCGAAAACCAAGTCTATGTTCTTGTTATGTGCCACACTAGAGAACTAGCATTTCAAATAAGCAAGGAATACGAAAGATTTAGCAAGTACATGCCGCAAGTGAAGGTAATTACTATGCTTGCTATCATTTTGTCACTTATGCAGGATTATTTATGATGTAACGTGCTTCTTAGCTTCAAATGATGACATTCATTTACCACTACCCACAACTGACCAAATTCTCTTTTATCTGTATAATTAGTAAAATGACCTCAAAATGTTGCCTATATTATGGAATCTTCATCTTAGGTATCAGTATTTTTCGGCGGTTTACCAATACAAAAAGATGAAGAAGTCTTGAAAAACACCTGCCCCCACATTGTTGTAGGAACACCAGGACGAATCTTAGCTCTTATCAAAAATAAAAAGCTGAATCTGAAGCACCTTAAGCATTTTGTCCTTGATGAGTGTGACAAAATGCTGGAGCAGTTAGGTGAGAACAACTACATAGGTGCAACATATCAAGTTTTGACTTACAAATAATTAATATCGACTTCTTTTACATGACTCAGACATGCGTAAAGATGTACAAGAAATTTTCCGAAGCACTCCTCATGGCAAACAAGTTATGATGTTCAGCGCTACATTATCTAAGGAAATTCGTCCAGTCTGCAAAAAATTCATGCAAGATGTAAGATGTGGTGACTTCTTCACTTTGATCTACAATACCATCCTCGCCTATAAAAAAAACCTCGTAGGATGCATCGGGGGGGGTGGGGTAGACACATAAAACAACACATCGTAAAAGCACTATTCTCCAAAGCTTATCTATTCAATATTATCAGAAAGCCCGTCAGAGATTCATCTTTCGCGAATGTCGTCGAATATGTCGTACAGTTAATGGAAAAAATCGTCAGGCATTCCGGATAGCTGTCGTCAGGCATTCGTCTTCCGTGAATGTCATCAGAGTTGACAAACTTGCTCTAAAGCCAGCCTCATGACATCCTTCGTACCTTGGGAGTTACAGATTATTTCTCAATATTTCGGTCCCGGTAATTTATAATCGAATAGCTAGGAATTTTAGTTTTAATTTGTTAAGTTGAAAAATCAAAACCACAAATTAAAACTTGCTTCTATCCAAAGCCAGGAAATAAATTTAGCGTTATCTCTGGTAGAAACAAGAAAACATTGCTCATAGGTAAAATTATTAGTTGGAATCAGAAAACCAAACATGGGGTGGGTGGATCAAGAGTAATCAACACATCCTGAAGAAAGAAGATCTCAAGAAAGAAGATTCAAGAGGATCTATTTGGGAATAGATTAATCATAGTTATGGCAGTCAAATTTAAACAAATTCTATTGTCAGGGACTAGTTAAATAGTAATAATTACTTCCGATATAATAAAAATCCCTAGAATTGCAAAGCATCAAAGCCTGCTTTCTATAGCGTCCATTATATTTTTACGAGGTCACAAAGTCTTAACCAATTAATTAAAATATAGTTATTTTGTGCTGTAAGCAACAGAGACCGTAATTCCCAAGCTTAAAAAAATGAACAAACAAAAATTGTAAAACCCTTTCGACACCATTGTACAACTCCTAACTACTCCCACGTATTCATGATGAACGATTAATAAAGTACACGAAGTGAGCGAAGTTATTATGTTTGCCACTGACATAACGTAACATTCGTAGGTGTGTGAAGATGATTGCAGGATTTTTGTCATTGACACAGTACTAGGTGGGCAATGACATAGAACGTGATAAAAAATCGTTAAAAACAATACATTAAAAATGATGATACATTATTTTGCTTTCAATACAATATTAATGATGATTATGTATTGTTTTTATGTGCTAAGCAATAAGACTTATTACTTCGAAATCTACAAATTCAGGCTTGTACAATTTTTAAGTTCCATTGAATTATATGTGTTTAATTTTAAAATGAGTCTTTCTCAAATTTGAAAGATTGTTAAATGTTAATGAAGTATCTTGTGATCTGTAAAACATCTGGCGATCCGAGAAACACTTCGATGAATATTGTAACACGCGCTTCACGTGCCTTGTGCAAAAAGGATCTCTAAGCATTCAGCAGTTCCAGTACAAGGCCCAAGATTCGCACGTACGAGGTACATTATTGCAGTTGTCTTAACATACTATTTTTTTGTTTGCTTGTTTAAACAGCCTATGGAAGTCTATGTTGATGATGAAGCCAAACTCACTCTCCATGGGTTACAACAGCATTATGTCAAGCTTAAGGAAAATGAAAAAAATAAGAAGCTTTTCGAACTTTTGGACGTTCTTGAATTTAATCAAGTGAGTTACTTATTTTACAGAAACTGACAAAAATTCGTATTTCATGGGCATTACTTTTTCAACACATTGTGTTCGTAGGTTGTCATTTTCGTCAAATCAGTTCAAAGATGTATGGCATTAGCTCAACTCCTTACGGAACAAAATTTTCCCGCCATTGGTATTCATAAAGGAATGACACAAGAGGAGAGATTGTCGAGATATCAATCTTTCAAAGATTTCCAACAGGTAGGTTGTTTTTCAAACTTTTTAAACTATTCTCTCCACCTATAATATGCTATGATGAAAATTCTTAGTTAATGATCACATCGTGATATCCTTGAACTCTCTCACTGAGCATAAATATTAATCAATAGTTGTATTTATTTTATGCTGTCAATACATTATAATAGCATTAGAATAATTTATTTTTAGCGTATCCTGGTGGCTACGAACCTCTTTGGTCGTGGTATGGATATTGAGCGAGTGAACATTGTCTTCAATTATGACATGCCAGAGAATTCTGACACATACCTTCACCGAGTAGCTCGAGCTGGTCGTTTCGGTACTAAGGTAAGAATTAATTATTCAACATATTAACTGTGCTTTTCTATATGCTTATTGATTTTGTTGAAATTTACAGGGTTTGGCCATAACATTTGTGAGCGATGAAAGTGATGCTAAAATTTTAAATGACGTCCAAGAAAGATTTGACGTTAATATTACTGAGCTACCAGACGAGATAGACTTGTCAACTTACAGTGAGTCAACATTTCTAAACACCAGTTCAAATTAAAACTCATGAATTAATTCTTCTTCTTTTTTCAGTTGAAGGACGATAATTTTAATTCATGCAATCCCAATGACTTGTTTCACTACATTTTATCAGTGAAATTTTTCATGATAAAGACAAATACATATACTTACTGTAATCTTTCAATTCAACGCAGTAGTTGCATAAGTAATTAATCACTCTAATTTTTTAATGCTTATAATATAATTACCTTGCAATTTAGAAATCATTGACCAAATTTTGTAATAGTAGACGTGATTTTTAAGATAAATGTTAAATCATTCATCAAATTTTTTTAATTGCATTATTTTTTAAATTGTAGAAGAATTTGTATATAAATGAACTTTTATTTGCAATAAAAATGAAGGTACTTATAATTTTGTGAAGTTAATTATTTTTCCATTACAATTGAATTTTTGTATTAGCTATTCCTTGAAATTTATTCTTAGCACTATCTGGTAAAGTGATTTGATGGTTTATTATATTACTTACGGGAATGTTCTCCTTATGGATAATAACTTCAAGATTTATATAATATTCGAAATGTAGGTAAATAATTACAAGACAAAGCTCCAGTAAAAATTTCAAGACTGTTCACAGCTTTGGAAGCGAGTTATTAACGAGAATGTATCTTGAAATTCAACATGGCATCTAATGGGTTATTACCTCTTCATCTGTTAATATCTCAATAAATAACGTAAAGATTGAGGTCATTGTTTCATAAGAAGAATATGAATAAGGATCATATTAGTGTTATTTAAATAACCGTTCAGTGAAAGTAAAGTTACTGCTAAATGAAAAAAACAAAAAACTAGGTTAAAATTCACACATACATGTATACAACGCATTGAAAATTATGCCGGTACTATAGTTTTCTACTGTGCGTCTGGTAAATAAAGGGGATACCATAGACATATAAGAAATAGACTGCTCGTTCTTATGTACAGCGCTGAAGCACAAGTAGAAAGAGACACAATATCGAACGTGGATATCTGTCTCTCTCGCATGTTCCCACCTTTGGCAATACGCGAGGGAGAAAAATTACATGTTCGATGTTGTGTCTCCTACTTGTGCTTCAGCGCCGTACATAAGAACGAGCAGTCTATTTCTTATATGTCTATGGATCCAAGGGTGTATTGTTCCGACATGTATGGGCTTCTCACGATAATCTCAGGACTCAGGACCAGGAGTCGAGCAATGTGCATCAAAATTAAAATGCTGTTTTATGACAGAATAAGAATAACTTGAGAACATATCAATTGATACAAAAGGCTATACGAAAGCTCCCCTAGAATTAAAATTTTTTTGGATCTTTCGGAGACAATATTTTGAATTATTTGTTTCAGGACTCATTCGCATTCTTGCACGAAGTCACACAAGCTTTGACTCATGCACGTACCTTCCCAAAGCCATAAACCCTCATGCGAGCTCTAACTCATTCGTATTTCTGCACGTATAGTGGAGGCCGTTTAATTCGTTGAGCGGGAAATTAAAACATTTAATTCCCATTGGCTGATTCGATCACATAACCTCTTTCATTGGTCAATTTTATACTTCCCGCTCAATGAATTAAACGGCCTCTACTGTACTTTCCTAGAAACCCTCATGCCAGCTTTGACTTAATCACATTGCTACACATTCCTTCCAAAAGGCCGCAAGCCCTCGCACAAACTGACTCAATCGCATTTCCTTCACCATACCCATATCTCTAGAACCTGCATGTAGGTTGACTCAGCTTTGCACCCAGCCTACCCAGGTCAACAAGGTGCAGCCCACACCCCAAAGCAATCACGCACGCTTGCAAGCTGACGCATAGTCCCCAGGACCCATACGATCTGCAGAGCCAACATACGAAACCAACATCACCGGATCCGGAGAAGCGTATAAAAGGGACGGACACCAGGAGGCAGGCATCTGTCATACCTAATTATAAACTATCTAGTCGAATTTTGAGGCTAGACTGCTGTAGAACTCACGACGCTCAATTTGGCGCTCCCATACGAACAAAAAAGCACGCACGCCTCTGTATAATTTCTACGCTTAGCCAGGGCAGTCCGGAAGTCAAAAACAGTTTTTTAGGCCCAGGTTGATGACCTAGACATCATCTCTACGAGTTCTTGGAGAAGGGTTTCCCATCAAAAGACCCAACAACAGCCCAAGTACCAGGAGCCTACTGGGCACCTAGAGACCAACTTCCAGCTTCCAGAGCAGTAGAGACCTTCCTGACCGTGGCCTGGCACTTTCGTGCCCTTAGAGAATGTGCCTCACCGGGTAACGAACTCACCCGAACAACGCCATCTGTTGGACGAAGAACGCCACCGGCCACCAACAACTTCGTGCTCTACCTCCTCTACGCCCAAGCGGCCCAAGAACCAGGTCATAACAGAGGGCGTTTTTAATTAGTGAAGTAATATATTTCAATCAAATTTCCGAGTTTTGGTCGTGTTGGTTTCGTTGGTTTTTGGAAATTGAGACATTTTCAGTAGATTTTTATTTTATGAGTAATATGAGTAGTATGGACAGTGCTGTAGGATAATATATGATCAATGTCTTCAGCATAGTGGTCTTGAGTTTGATGGCGCGATCGACAAAAAAATAAAGGGATGTAGTTTTTCCGATTAAGAGATGTAGCGTCAAATCTTGGATAGTTAGATTTAGAGAACCATGGTTATTTGTTAGTCATTGTGAAAGGAGAAGTGCTTTCAGATATGGTGTGATTGATCAGATAGTAATTGTGTAGAAGATTTTTTATTGTTTCTCATAGCTTCAGTAAAGTCTCAAAAAGATAAGTCGGTATTTAGGTATGTATGTGCCAATGAGAATGGCATCTTTTGCTAGTTTGTCTGCCGCGTTATCAGTTTGTGGGATATATGTCTATATTTGGGCTGACACCCAGATTAATAAAATTTTAAAGCTTGCTGCTTTAATTAGGAATGTTTTTGTTTCAAAAATTAAATAAGATGATTGGGTAGATTCATAACGTGTAATTCTGTCATTGTTTCTAATCCTCTAAGATAGTATGTCACCCTCGTTAAAGTTAGTTAGTCATAAATGGCCAAGAAGATAGCTAGAACTTTCAATGTAAATATTGATCATACTGATGTGATTTAAAATTTTTCTTTAATGTCAGAGGTCAAGAAAAGATCATCGTCATTCTTATCTCAAGAACTTTTGAGTCATCAATAAAGATAGTGAATTATTGTCTAGTGTACACACAAATATTTTTTTTTAATTCAAGAGTAAATACAGTTGATTTTACTATAAAATGAAAAAGCTGCGCATTCTGTATCAGATATTTTACAAACGTTCTTACAGGCTAATGAAAGCTTCATACCATGTGGCTGCTAAGCGCTGCTTTTGCATGATTGGGCTATGGAGAAAGAACGACGATCCGTCCCTGGGGCCGTACCAAATAACTTTTGTTTGGTGATTATGAACTTCTGTGATAGACCAAGAGCTGAGACCAGAGGGTGGTCAAAATTTTAACCAGCCGCCACTCTCACCAGAATTGAGGAACCCCATGATTCGTTGAGAACCGAAATATTTTTGTCGTATTTCATTCTGGTGAAGAGTGTTATCGGTATTCAAAAAGTGCCATATGGTCTATTTTATAAACCAGCCGCAACTTTAGCTGATGAATAAAAAACAAAAAGTTGTCTATCAATGGCATTTGCGGCAAGATTAACATTCATCTTGTACACAAAAATTGACCATAAGAAAATATAACCCCTACAAAAAATCAAAACCAAGATACAACTTTGCTAGTTAATTTTTTTTACAATAATTTATTTCCAAAATCAAAGTTCCGGCGATTTTCGGATTCGAAAAAGTTGAGAAAATGACCTTCCCATACCGATCATCTAACGCTAATCTTATCTATAATATGCATCTAAGATGAATAGAGGAAGCATTGTAGATACAATTATAGATAAGATTACAATATCAATTTTGTGAAGGTCGATTTTCGAGTCCAAGATGCATTTTAATCTTCCCGCAAATGACACATTCATGGGACAACGTTTCATTTTCTATCCATTAGTTTAAGTTGTGGCTGGTTTATAGAATAGATCATATAGCATTTCTTGAATACCAATAAAACTCTTCACCAGAATAAAATATGAGCAAAATATTTCGGATCTCCACAAATCATAAGTTTTCTCAATTCTGGTAAGAGTGGCGGCTGGTTAAAGGTGCGTTAATACGGTGTCTTATGTTTTTCAGAACCATGTCTTAAATCTTTCAGATTCGTGTCTCACGTATATAAGTTTCATCGTCTTAAAACTGTCAGACATCCAAAGCGATTTGTAATTATAAATACAACACCGTGCAATAGTGCAAATCAAGTAATACGTTGTGAGGATGAACTTTAGTTATCTAATAAAACTATCAACTCACATGCCAAAAATTATTAATATCCACATGATTTTCACAGTCGTAATGTTACACGTAAATGTATTCTGAAAATTCAAATATGATTCGTAAATATCATTTTTGTCTCATCATAGAGTCAAATGATATTTTATTTATAGGTTGTAAATATTTACTATCTCGTTTGTAAAGGACGTACGCCATTAATATCTTCTGATTATCACTTTATTAATAGTATCGCCTACTGAACAACAATTTGCTCAACACTTGTAGGTAAATTATTAAATAAGAGATCTACTTATAAGTAAATTTAAATTAAAAGTCCGACTTAAACAGAGAGCTTTGCTTCATCACAATCATCGTGATAAATCATCAGTCAAATCAAATCGCGTGGCATATATCTGACAGTTCTAAGACGATAAAACTTATCATCAGAGATTAGTAGAGAGATTGCTGACTGCAATGCTACGGCGCGAGTTCACTTTTGGCCACTGTTTCGAGCGCCCCGTCGCGGCCAAGCGGTCGAACCAGGCACACATATTTTTTTTTTTATTTGAGAAGCGTGGAGGGGGTATACCGAGTGTGTGCCTACAGATTCGCGTGGAAATGGGCATGTAGGCACATACTTCGGAGACGCGTGGAAGGGGTATACTGAATATGTGCCTACGGAGAGAGGAGTGGTGTGCATGGAAATGCCGACTACAGCTATATAACTATATATACCCGCGTATATCATAGCGAAAGAAAGCAACGAGTCTTTCTCGCTATATACTTATACTTACTAACTTCTTAAATAAGGTCTTAGAAATTAAGGGGAAATAGAGAAGAAAAAAAGATTTCACATCTAATATTTGTAAAATAAAAAAACCTATTTTAATTTACAATTCTCTATAACATATGAAAGTTTAAGAGAGGCTAGCCATATTATTTTTCGAAAATTAAATCATACAAATAAATGTTTACGCAATTGGAACCTCAGACTTTCAAGGCATTTATTTTTTAGTTCTTCTTATACTTTGGATTTTCGTTTAGTACTGCGTATCAAAGTACGTTGAAAAAATATTTAGCTTGAAATATTTTTTGAGGTTGATAGTAT
>NW_019379903.1:36837-50340 GCF_000648655.2 Copidosoma floridanum | reverse complement strand
ATGTTGAAAAAATCTGATTTTAAACTAATTTTTATTCATTATTTGTGAAAAATTTACAGCTGTAGTTTATAGCTATATTTATAGCTGAATTTTATACATTATCATAGCTGTTTTATAGGTAGTTATAGCTATAATTATAGCTATAAATTATAGGCATATTAATAGCTATAAGTTTTTGACTGAGAAGGTAAAAAAAAGTCTTCGAGGGACAAGGTTTTTTTTCGTTTTGCAGGATTTCCTATCGATTGGGCATAGTCTGCAGTGAGGAATTTTTTTTTTTTTCACTGAAATCAGTCGAATAAGTTGGCTTTCATGCTTCATAGTGAACTTACAAAAACGAAATATTTGTCTAATCTTTTTGGAGTATTCACATAACAAATGAAATGGATTTAAAAATATTTTTCTATAGTTAATTATACGACGCTCACAGCTGTTTTGGAAAAAAATCCACCAAAAAAATTGTGTCTGAGCAATTGTATTATCAGACTAAATTGCATATTGTTAAGTAAGTAAAATCAGTATAATTTTGAGTAATCTAGATAAATAAATTATTACGTTAAGGTACACTAAACATCATCTTGATTGATAAAGAATAGAAAGGTTGTACAGACGCTATTGTTTCAATTATATTTATTATCATTCCGACAGAACATCCTGATTATTATATTGTTGTTCATAATGTAGATGGTTAAATCATACTACTGATTCACACAAAATATACTCACTTTGCAGAAAATTCTAGAGTTTTTTTAGTTTTCCGTCATACATTTATAATGGCTAATTGTGTACTAGTATCTCAATACTATATTTTAGTATTGTGCAGATCGAAAACTATATTGTTTCATTTTTTTAAGTTCACTATGAGGCATGAAAGCCAACTCATTCGACTGATTTCAGTAAAAAAAAAAAAAAAAATTCCTCACCGCAGACTATTCCCAATTGTTAGGAAATCCTGCAAAACGAAAAAAAACCTTGTCCCTCGGTGTCGAATATCGGAGCGGGAGTGTGCTTCTATGTGAAGTAAATTAGACTGATTTTGTATTTAACACTCTTAAGTGTATTTATTGAATAGAAGCACCAAATTAATATTTTTGATACAAACACTTTACTTTTATGAGGTAAAGATTCGGAACAATCGAAACGAGAAGTAATAGGAGTAATCGAGTTATAAAGAACGGCAGTAAATTGATCGTTAAAGTGCGCGTGTAAAACTTTGAAAAGAGGCGTATGTGTGTGCTCGTGCGAAGGTGCGTGCACCTTGCTCAACGACAGAGTACAAACTGGCTATTACATCGCGCAGCTACATCTAAAAGAGCAAGCCGCTGCTTACTTTACAGAGCTATTGGCTAACTAAAGAGACGCGGCGCATTGCGATTGAAACTCGGCGTACTAGTGACTAATTGGTAGATTTAATCAAGCGCGTAAACTTAAATCTTAGGACCTCAATATTGAATACTCGGAGACTTTTTTTATTACCTTTAAAAGTTTTTTTGGGACTTAGTGAAAAAATCTGGAGCGCTGCCCGTAAGCTTAAAAACATTACAATCCGATCCAGCAGTATTTGCTCGGATATTGCCTCTCCTCTTGCCTCTCTCCCCGCACCACTACATATACTCTGGCTACGCTACCTGTACTGCATCACTGCATGCATGTGCTAGAGCATGGAGGGGGTATGGCTTCGCTTTGAGGCCATGCACCGCTCTCTCCTTCTCACTCACTCTTACAGTAAACGCTAAAAATGCCTTTGTTAATTTTTTTCACAAAGTCTTATGCGCGTCGAAAGGTAAGTAAAAGACCTGATTGATAGGAAATTTTTCACCCTACACGCTAATATTTTTGTGCTATCTGCTACCGTTTACGAGATGTTAGTAAAATTAACTTTTAAATACAACTTCAACATTGATCCACAGATGAAAAAAGATTTTTATATATTTTTCCCGTAATCACTGTACTTAAGTATATAAAATATCAAAAAAGCCACCTTGAACGTTAAATTTCTAATTCAGAAGTATGGCGAGTGGTCTATTATAAGTATGTTTTGATTTTACCTGCTTTTTTTGGAATTTGATGTCAGACACGAGCGCCACACGTAGGTTATTTCCCAAGCTGAAAGAGTTTAGGCTTTTTTTTAAAAATTGAACATTGAACATATATACACTACAGTTATTGGATAATTTGTGATAAATTTGAGATAAAAGTACATAAGATTGAATATAATTTTTTTATGCAAAATTTATTGTATATAAATGTTGGTAATACGAACCATTTCAGTCCCTTACAAAATCTTGTATTCCCGGCGTGTAAGAGATAGTAAGAATAGACCGACATAAAACGATAAACCATAATTTCGTGTTTTTTCGAAATTTTGTCATAGACAGTATTAATCTACACCAAAAGTTATGTAACGAAAATTGTACGAGTACGCTTTAAACACTTGGAGATCAATGAATTTTTTTAGATTTAGGGATGCTGAAGTAAACTGATTTTCCAGAAGCCTTACTTATCTAGTTGTTTTTGCCTGCTACATTATATTTAGTAGCACTTATGCGTGCCTACAGAGGAGCCTACTGTAATGTAGAATTTTGTATTTTGGAACTACAAGTATACTCGGCATTGGTTTGCTTAAAATTTTTATCAGTACATGAATATTTTTTCCTTTAAGTGAGTGTATCCCTTATAATATAGAAATTTTGTTTTAATATCCCAAGCGAGTAGTATAGTTTTTGTACCTGGTGCGCATCCAAACAGGGCAAGCACAAGGAGTCCCTCGGGTCTGGTGCTTGCCCTGGCGACATGCGCCACCACGTACGAAAACTACCATTAACAAATAAAATGTAATAACTGATGATAAGAATTATAAAAGTCCAGATTTGAAATAAGTAAGAAAATTTAATAAGTAATGATGTTTAAAAAAAATTTAATACATTTAACTTTTTTTTTGAAGTGTAGCGCAATCGCTCATTGGCCTAGTTATCGGGTCCACACACTTACCACTTATGTGAGGGGTGTATTGCCGCACTCAATTACCAGTCCCTTAATTGATACTTATTTTAATTGACCTACCATACCATGGGAACAGTGGGAATATCTCTGGTGAAATACCTTACTAGTTAAGCTGGCACATTCTGCAATAATAGCATATCGGGTGTTGTCACAAAAGTACGTCCACATTACCATATATTGTCGTCACTTATAGTAGTTACAGTTAAAGTGTATCAATGACACGATTTTTATCTTAGATACAGTACGCCGTCTAAGCTGAGTTTGCTGACCGTAGGGACCAGTGATGCCAGACGGGACGGTATTCCCCTCAAAGTAGAGTTCAGCACTGTAGAGGCTCACAAGCTAAAGGCTGGTGCAAGTGTAGTACAGCTCGAAAGAGTCTCTACCCCAGTTCCCCTACTTCTACTTTCCCTCTTCCTGTGGTACATATATGGTTAACCCAAGCCTGCTTCACAGCTTATATATAACATCTATACCTCCTCCACCGTAAGGCGCGGTAGCCGAATGGGCTACATAGTTTATGTTTTAGCAGGTCATACCTTCGAATCGCAGGTGCGATAATTTTTTTTTTTCTTTATCTTTTTTTTTTTTTTTTTTTTTCCTTCACGGCTACCACATTAAAATATTTATTACAATAAATTGATGGTTACAAAAATTGCGTTGATAATTAATTTTTAACGTATCAATTTATATTTACGTTTTACAAATTTTAGCCATAGTTACTGCCTACAAATTACTACAAAGCTTCCTGAAGCATAAGGGTCGCTATAAATTAGAAATAAAAAACATTTGAAGCCCTTGATTATTCAAATCTGTCAAAGTGCATCTAAAATATATAATTATTATGCAATTTAGTATTATTTAACCTGTTTTTCGTAACTTCCTTGGATAATTTATGATGCATCTTTTTTTAAAAGGATTTTATTTATTGCAGGTAAGGTAACAATTTTTTTTACGTAAATCAAAAAAAAAAAAAATCGAGTGCAGCGTTTAATGGTGTTTACATTATAAAGCACGAATATAAACATTTTACAATACATATCACAAATTATCATAAAATAAAACACTTCTATTAGGTAAAAAATTAATTTATTACCATAGCTACAAAATGCAATTGCCACTTTGCATACTTGAAACAACTTTGTGCATAGGCAGAAAATAGTCTCACGGGCGAAAAATATCACTTTACGCCTTCTGTAAAAAAAAACATACGACTTACACGCAATCTCGAGTAATGTTGTTTTAGTAGTTAGTGCACCAAAATTTTTAAAATGCCTTGAAACGTTTTGCATTCAATACTGTATAATTATTTTTAACAAATGTCACGTATGTAAAATACGGATTTACTTGTAACGTAGGTACTTTTTTTCCAAAACTCCAGTTGCAAGTACACAAATATAAATGATTATACAAATTGAGAAAAGTTCGAGGTAAAGTTTACAGGAATTAGGAAATTTTTTTTTTGGAAACACGTCTAAAATACTTCTAAACTCCCCACCCTCCTTTCATACTATTCTTCTCGAATCCATCAATCACTTCTTCCAGAATGGCCAGTTCCATGAATCATGGAAAAAATTTCTTATTGCTCTCATCCTCAAAAACTCTAACCAATAATTCCGCCCGATCTCCCTGGCTTCTTGCACCTTAAAACTTACAGAAAGAATGATCAACACACGCCTATACCACTTCACTGGCCAAAATTTTTTCCTTCCAAACTCGCAAATGGGATTCCGTAAAAATAAATCATGCCAGCATGCCCTGGCTTCCCTAATTATCGACATTCAACGTGCAATCTCAAACAATCAATATACTTGCTGCTGTTTCATAGACATTAAATCAGCCTTTGAAGAAGTCCACCCATCTATCCTTAACAATATCCTCTCAGACCTTAAAATAACAGTCAAAACAAGAAAATTCATCTTCAACTTAATGACCCACAGAGAGCTTTATTTCAAAGTTGTCAACAACCTGGAAGGACCTTATTACAAAAGCACTGGTGTTCCCCAAGGCTGTGTACTCAGCCCATTACTGTACAACTTGTACGTTTCTCAAATTGATAAGATCTCCCTTGACCCTGCCCTCCAAATCCTCCAATATGCGGACGACACAGTAATATACACTACCGACAACAACATACCATTAGCCACTACCAAACTAAACTCCTCTCTCAACAAACTTAACGATTTCTATAACACTCTTAACCTACTCATCTCCGACCAAAAAACTCGCATTACCATATTTTGTCAAGACGACGCTATATATGACTCTAACCTATCCCTCACTCTTAAAAACACAAACATACCCACAGTTAAATCCATCAAATACCTTGGCCTCACATTCGATCATAAACTTTCTTGGAATTCACATCTCAAAAACATCATTAGTAAATATTAAAATAAAATGAAAAATGAGTTTATAAATAAATCTTCACGATTAATTGTCATATATTAGTGTTACAATTATTTCGGTACACTGTACCTTCCTCAGACACGGAGGTTTATAAGCTAAACTCTATTCGGTTCTACAACATATTATATTCATACACATCAGTACAACGTCATCTATCAAAACTATTTACGAACGTTATTATTATTACTAATTTAATAAAGGTGAGAGGTAGAGGTTTGTCCCCCAAATTGATTTTCTTGGCCTTTCCTTTTTTATTACAAGCACATCTACCACCGACAAATTTAAACTCACCTCAAAAGCGTCTATCTTCACAGCAGAAGCACTTGCAATACTTCTTGTCATTAATCACATCTAAAACCTACCCATAAATAATATCATCATCTTTTCAGTCTCACTTAGTGTACTAAAAGCTATAAAAAATTACTCCCCAATCAAAAACAAACACACATCACACCTCATCCTTGAAATAAAAAATCTAATTTACCTCAACACTATGAATAATAGAAATATTTCACTGGTTTGGATTCCTTCTCACAAAAACATCCCTTACAACGAAACAGCTGACAAACTAGCAAAAAAAGCCACTAATGACGGTACAATGATCATTACGCATCTTCATCACTCTGACTTTCAACAACATGTCAACAAATAAAACCTATCTATCTTTTACAATGTCTTACTCAAACATCTAAACACAAAAGCCAATACTAAGTGTAACCTCTCAGTTTAACACCCCCTAATACAACTTACAATCTTGCCTATAAAGTCTAACCCCTAACATCGCAATCTGTAACATTCTAAAAGCAAACAAAACTACCCCCTGTAATTGCTTACATTCAAGACTCATTACGCGTACATTACCTGCAAACTACTTTAGCCACAAAATCTCTCCTTGATCGGCTAGTGATAACACATCTCCTAACTAAGCACAAAATTTACTCTTTCTCTCTACAATTAACTTTCATGAACAACAGTTACCCTGGTATTGTCCCACCAAATTAATTCATCACCAAACCGCAGTCACCTAAAAGAAAATTTTTACTCGACAAAAAAGCTTTAATATGGCATATCGGCATCTGAGAAAATGAGAACCAAGGCCTTCCATAAAGAACAGAACAGAACAGAATGATTTGACATGCCATGAATTTATGTTTTACACAATAGAAATATAGCTATTTACGTTTCGCGGTCTGCTGCATTGACGTGTATTGTCTTCTGATTTTTTAGTCGTGTATTTTTTTACAGAGGGCGTAAAGTGATATTTTTCGCCCGTGAGCCCATTTTCTGCCCATGCACCAGCCAAATCATAAACTATGTAGCCCACTCGGCTACCACGCTTAACGGCGGAGGAGGTATAAATGTTATACATAAGCTGTGAAGCAGGCTTGGGATAACCATATATACATACCACAGGCAGAGGGAAAGTAGGAGTAGGGGAACTGGGGTAGAGATTCTTTCGAGCTGTACTATACTTGCGCCAGCCTATAGCTTGCGAGCCTCTAGAGTGCTGAACTCTACTTTGAGGGGAAAACCGTCTCGTCTGGCATCACTGGTAGGGACATCATTTCAGGACTTCCCCTCCTTGCCGGTTAAGCCGGCGATCTCTGCCAAAACATCGAATCCAGGCTAAAAGAAAAGTACGGGCCGTATGGTGTTTACGCATTCATGGAGTGGAGGTTGGAGAATAAAAATACCAAGACTAACCGTCTCAAGTTGGCTGGACTTTTTTTGACACAAAAGACATGAAGCGATCGTAATTGCAGTTTACTCAAGGCGAGAGCCTAGTTAGCCTCAAACTTAAACGCGCGAGACACTCGTTCACGAGGAAGTTTTTTCAATTCAAGGGGAAGCTCTAGCTGATAATCACAAGGGTACGGATACCACGTTGATCGTGTTCACGGACAGCAGGTTATGTGATCAAAGCAGACAGCTAGTCCAAGTTCCCCTCTGGCGGTGTGCCGCGGCGCTGCTATAGAGAGAGTGAGGGAAATTTTTACGCTGACTGAGGATTAAAATTACAGACCCTGCTGTATAAATTATAAGGAATGACTATTAATTTTATAATCCCCTGAATTTTTACCGTGACTCAGGGTAAAAATTATAGTTCACAAAGGATAAAATTTACTGTATCGTCGGATTGTCCCAGAATTACCCTGACAATCAGGGTGAAAATTCACCTGAACTTGCTTCCCGTGTACCTATAGCCCTAACACTGTTTCGCATTCACCCAAGTCTGAAGACCTATGGGGCAAGGAAAAAACCCTGGAATCATTCTGAAGGACAATTCCACGGAAAAACCTGCCTCGAAGCAGCCGGGGTTTCATAGGAACTTTTTTTAGTGACAACAGTTTTTGAAAAAATCTGCACTCACAGGAAATCGCACACATGAGCCCTAGAACGGTGTTGTATCAGTAACAATTACACTTACAACTGAGCCAACACCACTTTTTTAATGTTATTTTTTTATTAGCAGCTACTTTTTTTGCGGTTTAAATGTCATTCTAGAATCGGACAGAAGTATAGTTAATGAAAAGATCTTTTATTGTAAATAATTATTATTTAACCCTTAAGTTTTTTAATGAATTGAAAACTGATAATTACTAATAATTATTAATTACAGATTATTTTTGTTGTGTTGTATTGTATATTAGATGAAAAAAATAAAAAATTAATCTAGAATTGTAACAATAATTTTTGCGAGCCCTTATTACACAAATCGATGTCACGAACAAAAAAAGTTGCAACTAGTAATAAGTCTTAAGAAGTTTTAATGACATCTTGTGACAGATAATTGATTTATATGACAGAGAATTGATTAATAAATAAGGTTAAATGGGGTATAGTGGGACAACGTAGAAATTGCAAGGTACAGTGGGACACGAGGAGAAAATCATAACTGGTAAATTCATTTGTCAAAAAATATCCTTAAAAAAATTTCCTACTATTTCTTTATCTCTTAGCTAGACAAGACTCCCAAAATTGATTGTGGTAAACGTTCAAGGGAGAATAAAAAAAATATTTTATCAAGCTGTCCAAGCACTCGTTTGATGCATACGTCTTAAACGAGGCATTTCGCCCATTTTAGATGGGACACTAAAGTTGACTATCAAGATTATGTACCGAAAATAAATTTTTTCGTACGTTTACACTATTTATACGTAATAATATGACACTAAAGAACAAGTTTTATTAATTAGATCTTAAAAATAATTACTTCGTCATAAAATATAGCCTGTCCTAGTATACCCTTATTTTCTGCAAACACCATGAAGAAGTGGGACGAGGCTTATCATTGCTGTCCCACTACTGCATCCTTTTTTTTAAAAACTAAGTAGTAGTGGGACAAGTACTTGACAAGTCCAAATTATATTTTTAATGACTGTGATTTCGTGCTTTTTACTATAGTAATCGTGCGAGTGTCATCAGTCTGATCATTAATAGTAAAATTAAACTCAAATATATTTGTAGGATTAGTAGTTAAGTGAATGAGAGCATTGTTACCTGGTAAATAGACATTATATGAAACCTTACCTCAATGCAATCTGTATTAATCCATCCTACCCAATGTAAAAAAATCAACTTTGCAGAAAATGATATATAATTTCAATAATTAATTTTCATCATACTAATATTGAAAAAAATACTGAACGAAATCAATACCTCTGAAAATTGTCAACAGAAAAATACAGGTATTACTTTACTTACATTATATTTTCATTTGGTATTTCAGCCTTTAAAACTTGCTTCTTATCTCCACAGAAGAATCAAATAATTCTCCTTTAAAAAATATATTTTCTGTAACCAATCTTAATTTTAGGATCAAGAAGGAAGCAGCTAAGGAAAACCGACCCGTGGTGATTGTTAATAATTTAATACATCACTTAAAAAAAAAAAAAGTAAAAAAAAAAGGAAACATTGAAAAAGCAGTTGGTTTTACTGAATAAACAAGAAAAAAAATAAATAAAAACGCTAAAGAGTACGAAAAAAATTTCAACAAGAAGTTTCAAGAGAGTAAAAAAACTGTTAGGAACAAAAAAAGAAGTTAACTTGAAATTTAAAAATTAAAAAAAAATTTTTAAATAAGAAAACCGGAATGCGAATAATGACTCAATAGTACAGGAAATAATAAAATGTTTATCTAAACTAGAAGACAATGAAAAAGCATTGAGTGCGTGTGAAGTTCATTTATAAGAAAACCGGAATGCGAATAATAACTCAATAGTACAGGAAATAAAAAAATGTTTATCTCAACTAGAAGACAATGAAAAAGCATTAAGTGCAGGTGAAGTTCATTTATTGCAGAGCAGTATAAAAAGAAAAAAAAAAATTTTAAACCTTAGAAACTAATATTTATTTTAAAATTGTGTTCACTATTATTATTTTCGTAGTTTGTATTATTAATAATTATATTAATTAGTTTATGTTGTATTAGACAATATTTTTTCGTTTGTTATTAACGGACATAGTAAGTAGGGATTTTGTGATATCGTTAAAAAAAATAAATATAAAAGAGAAATCCCTATTATTCTATTATTTTAAATGTTTATATACTCTCAAAAGTGATAATTCACCTCTTATAAATAAAAAATTATGTTCTCACATATGCAAATTACATTGTCATTTACTGTCCCACTACTACCACATACAGTGTCCTACTACTGCCCGGGTGGGGCTTTGCTAGTTTCTCCATACCGGGCGCTTCCCCGGGTGGCGGATAGGGGCATCCTCTTAAAATATGAGGTGACGATGGGCAGCTGGGATGGCTCTCTGTGGTGGTGGTCGGAGGCGTGGATCAGGAGGCGTGTGTGGCGTTGACGTGTGTATCTGCGGCGATGTGGACGGGGCACTAGTGCCCCATGTCTCCATCGGTGTGGATGCTTGGGCCGGCTCTGCTTGTGCTCCTTGTTCTTCGATTTTTGCTGCTTCCATGGGTGGCACTCCATTGCTTGATGCGGGCCAACAAAAACTAGCACCCGTCGTGTATAGAAGTAGGCGGCGGCTAAAACATTCTTCTCAGATACATGCATCACATACTCTCACTAAACAAACACAGGGACACTTACGGATTGTTCCAGGTTGCGTGTGGCGGGTCCTTTTCCGGGCTTGCGTTGGAGGCCTGGCGGCGGGTGAAGCCGGATGATGAGGCCCAGGTAAGTCTGGGTAACCACATCTGATATGGCTGTACGCCTCATAAACAAAAAAGACGTGGTGGGCCGACTAATCTAGGCTTACCACCACTGAGGAGGCTATATGGCGGCACCTTAGTGCCTTACGCCAGCCCGTTTTCTGCGCGGTCGTGGGACTGTACACCTGCCGCTCGTCTTGCTGGGATGACCGTTGTGTACCAACAAATACATACATTACACACGAACACTATTTTTACACTTGTTACTCAACGCCAGGGCAGTCTCCGTGGGTGGGACTGAGAGAGAGTGGCGACTCCCGGCCGGCCCGAGCAAGTAGCGGTTTTCTCTGGTAACAGAGAAGGCTGCTGCCCTGGTTTTAACCCTTTCCAAATACTTATTTCTAGAAAAAAGGGTAGTGCTGGCTTTCGCGGGTCAGTACGACATTAAAAAAGATGCCAATATAAAAAACGTCGATGCAAAACTAGTACCCCAGGCGGTAACCTCTCTGAGGAAATCCGCCGGCAGTTCCGATCCGGTGAAAGCCCGGGTGATTGTCGCAGGCCCCACGGATTCTGGGGGGGGGGGGGGCACAAAGACGTGTCTCATGGCCATCAGGGACTGCTTAATGTTCCATGGCCCTTTCTAACGGACAAAGGACGAAGAGGAAGCCTGTCGAGCATAGGCACTAACGACACCGAGGACAGCAACGTATCGGTATTTAGCCACCAGACCCAGGAAGAGCTTGCCTATCTAGAAAAAGATGGCGCTAAGCTCAGAGTTAAGCGACAGCAATTGGCTGATAAAGTCCAATCAGCAACGAAAGATATTACAGAGACGCTACAATTAATCAACAATAAGTACGGCAACACAGCGAACGCTGTTAAGAATGGGCTAAAAGCCGCGCTTGAACACCTTCAAGAGGCAGAGGTGCTAAGAAAAGGCTTTCTTTATGAAGAAGAAGTGTATGCAAACGCTTGGAAGTCGTCATTCGAATCCCTGCAGTGTAATGAACAAAGGCGAGATAAGTTCCGACGGCAGGTACAGAAAAGAATCCTGAACACTACCCTGAAGGAAATAGAACGAAGTAAAAGAAACAGGAGCCCATCGGACAGCCCTGAGAAACGCCAGCAAACCATGCCTCCAAAGAAAAAGAAAACAGGCAGTGGCAAACGAGAAGAAATTCTCCCGAACGAAAAAACAAGCCAGAAGAAAAAAGTGGATGCGACAACAACAGTAGTAGTGAAGATGGCCGAAGGGCAGACCTTTGAAAAAAAAAAAAAAAAAAAAAAACTACTGCCGTAATCCTAAAAGACCCTATGTCCCACTACTGCAGATTTCACGACTTATTTGAAAAACTATTTAATTAAACGGATAATGATAAGCACAGTCAGTAAATATTGTTTCCTTAAGTAAAAACCTATATTTTCAATTTGACGTAAAAATTTAGGTGATTAGCATTGGTGGAACTTCAAAAATAAGGAATAAATATTTTTTGCTTAAAAAAGTGTCCCACTATACCCTATTTTACCTTAAACAAGTTTCCTTGTCTCAAAGATAGACTTTATAAATTATTATAATTTATTTTTATGATTAACTTATTCTTTTACATGGTTATTACCAATCAATCGAATAAAATTATTTCTGCTTCAGATACTATAAACTTTTTATTACATTGCAGTATAATAAATTATAAGGGTGTGTATTTACACATTAATTACCTTACTTGCACCCTATGTACGTAATGTACAGTTCTTTTAGAATGCTTTTTCTCCAAAATTTCTTAGTTAAAAAATACTTTTTTTAAACACAAAATAATCTGTGTGATAAAATCAATAATGTGCATGTTTTACTGTTTTTATTCAATGTTTTGGCAGCTACTTATTAGAAAATAAAGTGCATATGGGTGACAATTCCGATGTACCTACATCATATTACAATATTTATTCCACTTTTGGTTTTTCTATTAAATTTTGCGCCCAGATAAATTTGATTATAAAAATATTGAAGTGAAGATAGTTTTAAGCACTCACCTTTATAATTTTTTAAATTAGCAATATAAATATAGTTTTTAAAACTTGTGACAATGTTGAGATCTCCATTAACGACAAAATCTACTAACGATACAACATACTTCATATTTTTCTAAACGTTTGGATCAATGTAACTGATTCTGGCATTCATTAACGATTGTGTAAATATGTGAGTGTACTGATTAATTGATTCCAATTCGTTTCTGTTAAATTTTTTTGTTATAAGTTTTTTTTCACCACTAACTAACTGTGGTTTTGCAGTCTCCTTAAAAAAAACTGAATGATATTAACTATAAGCTAACTTACTTACATTACAATTGGCGAAATTGAGTATAAGTGTGTGTAGAAAATTGTATTTGTATAGAAGATATAAAGAAGTTTATCTTAATGTATATGTGGATGGCCCTGCCGTAATCCCTGCGAAGTTATTGCGCCTATTTCCTGTAGGATTCTCTGCAGCTTTATCTGCAGGAACTCCTGCAAAGTTGGCTGTCTCAAATTTTCAAGAAGAAAAGTTATATTATGTCTAACTCTGGTTTATTGAAGGTATATCAGCCCTATCAGACGTTATCATCAAAATAATAACACTAACACTTGGGAGTGAAAGTGTTTTTGAACAATTCTTTAAAAACAAATTTTTTCCTAATTTGCAGTTTTTCATAAACTGTTAAAAAACACTTTAACTCCCTAGTTTTGGTGTTGTCATCCGGATGATAAACCTTCAATAAATTAGATCTGGACACTTTTTTTTTCTTGAAAATTTAAGACAGCCCACTCTGCAGGAGATCCTCCAGGAATTAGGCGCAATAACTTTGCAGATTACTACAGGATCGCTTGCCGGGTTCCAGCAGCATTTTCTTCAAGATGGTTTTGTGAGGGTTAGTTATCATAATACTCTATGCTACAAATAGTATATATATATTCTAACCTATCCC
>NW_019379903.1:16892-36338 GCF_000648655.2 Copidosoma floridanum | reverse complement strand
AATGCTCTCGATTTTATGGGAAGTAAATTTTGAACAATGGCATTTCGTTCACAGTCAAAGTCTCTTCCTTCCCCTACTTTATCCTCGTTAAAGTTTTCTTCGTCAGAAGAATCCTCTTCAAACATGACTGTCGAAACTGTTGCCATATTTTATACAAAAATACAGGAATATCCTAAATATCACAATCGGAAACAATTATAAAAACTCTTGTGATATAACCTATAACCACACAATGAATGGCTTGTTTTCCTTCTATCTCTCTCCCTCTCAATGCAACGAACTTTCCACTGAGTGTGATATAAAAGTGTATACGCACCGCGAGACTAAAGCAAGCCAGCGAGTGGCTATTGCTTGTAGCGCCCTCGCTACGCTCGGGCGCACACTCCAACAGCCACGAACTGGCTTGCTTTAGTCCCTTGGTACGTAATATACTATTATAGCTTATTCGACGCAAAATGGTGAGAAGATTCACTAAACTAGTACTTTGAGGAATCATTCAAGCCTACATTTATCATAATCAATTGAGAATTCAAGCTGAAAAGCTACAACGCGTAATCGTAAAAAAATACAAAGGTGTTTACGGCCTATGATGATGTTACTTTGACAATCACACATTGCAACTTTTCTGCTTCGATTTGCAATGGACTATAATAACTTTGTGCTAGAATAATCCCTTAAAGCATCAGTTTTGTGTCTATTCACTTTATTCTGCATAAAATTATCTGTACAATTATTAATGAATTAATTATTAAAAATTAATAATGAGTTAAAGCTGCTAGTAATATACAAACTTCCGCTGATGTACTTAGTGTCCGTAACGTTATTATATTATACGCGTTAAAAAGAGTTTTAATAAATTTTTTCAGAACATTTTTCAAACTTCCTCTTCAAGTATACATTAAATATTAAACTTTCTACCAAACCTTTTATAGCTTCTTACTAAGAATTGAACCATGGTAAATGTACTTTATGTGTATAATAGTCTCATTATGCAGTGGTTAAGTGTATTGTACAATTATACGTGTCCGTAAGATCCAATGCTTTCATGCTGAAAAATTGATACTTAGCTGCGGCACAAGATCGTTGTATGTCATTATACTTTTAAAGTCTCTACTGAAAAACTGTATCATATATCAGCACTGTCATTTCCAACAAAAATAACCACAAAACTGTTTTAATTTACGAAGTTGATTTTGGACCGTCGCCTTCCAGCTGCCACACCTTGCCCCGCACGGCACTGTTATCATCCGATCTTCTTCCTCCCCCTAAAAAATCAATATTATTTAACGATTTCTTAAAAATCTCTACTTATTAAGCAATTCTATCTGGCCCCATAATCATTTAAGCGATATTGTATGGATAGACGATATAAATTCCTCTGTATTAAATAAAAGAAAAAATATATAATAAATTAAAACATAACATTTCAGAATTTAAAATAATCTCAATTAATTACTAAAATTTACTAAGAAATTCTAATTATTTAATTTATGTCATAAACATTTTGATTTCATTTATTTCTATTTTTTCCATTATAGTACATTTTTTTCACTTTATTTGTCCATGAACTTTAATACATTATATTAGGTGCAATCATTAGTTAGTAAATTTATATACTTTTAAGAACAATTTTTCTAAGTCTCTGTAAGGTAACCAAGTTTATACTCTCAAATATAAGAGGACAATACAATTTTTAATCAATAACGTTCAGCTACAAAAAAATCTTGTATTTCTCGCAGACGCTGTTCAGGGGTTAATGGTGTTTTTAAAATTAAAAATGCTGGACCAGATGTCAAAGTGTGTCTACTCTCACAATTATAGCTTTTTAAATATTAAGAAGGCTAAAGTGAATGTCAAGATGAATCTACACCTCAAAGATCGTATGAAGGAGGTCCGCTCCAATATTTTTAGCTTTTTAAGTAGAAAGAAGTTCGGAACAGTGTATTTACCTCGTAGCTTTCAAGTGTATGGCTTCTTATGTATTAAAGAAAACGGGTCAAATGCCCAAATTTACCTACGTCCTAAATACAATATCCAGAAGCTTCAATCCACCTCAGTTTTATTTTTACATAAAGAGCCATACTTTCAGAAACGGACCTTCCAGATTCCATGATTGATATGATATATGATACAGATACACCTCAATATTCGATCAGAGTACCCAAGGTATACTACAAATACGATTTGTAAAGCAGACCACATCTTGAAGCGTACATTTTCACCGTGACTTCTGATCGAATGTCTTTAATTATTAAAACACCATATTTTCTATACAAAACTTCTTAAACATTGTCTGCGATGAATATAGAAATTTGTTCTTGTGGGACTTTCATTCATTGACTTGAGGATTACATTATCCTCTTAATTTTCTCGAGTAACTTAGTGTTCTTCAGAAAACTTTGAGAAATTTTGTTGCTTGTGGACTTCTTGAAGAACTTACTTCTTCGTATATAAATACAACAATTTTATTTATTCTCACAATAGTTATTAGTAATCATTTTGAATTATTAAAAATCATTTAAGAGTTTTTTTTTTTTGTTCATTTTATTATGCTTGGAGGGGCTTACATCTTCCACCATGGTAATATTATAGTAAGTATCCCAACTGCATTACACATTTGATTTTTATTTATTTATTATACATAAAAATATTTGACAGACTGATAAATTTTATGTTGAGAATATCATTTAAAATAAAATTCAGTAAAGGGTGACGAATTGTTACATTATGAAGTCTTATTGCGCAAAAGTAGTACCTCATGAGTGGTGTGGAAATCTAATATTAAATGTAGTATTAAGAATAATTGTACATTCGATACCCTTAAAAAAGTGATTTTAACATTTTATTTCTTAGAAACAGTTTAGGTAAGAAAATTTTTCAAAATATTTAAAATTTCATTCCACTACTCTTTATTAATCGCATGAGTTTCAAGATCAACAGTAAAAGTCAATATTACCGATTGGAAATCATAATACACTGTGTATTGCACCGATCAGTGAATTATGTATTTATACATATCTGCTACTCAGTGTAGTAATATTTTAAAACTTGTTTATTACATACATGACAAAGTATGGTAAAAATGACGGAATAAAACAGGAGATTTATTGATTTTGGTGAGTCAAACACACGTTATTCACTATTATACTATGCTTTAAATCACATCATTATTATAAAACTGTGGCTTTTTATTTTTTTGAAGTAAAAATTTCTTTAACAATTATTAAACGTTTATTTTTCCACAACGTCGAAACAACTTGTCACCTTTAACTGATAATTAGACCTGGCTCAGCATTAGAATTAATCCCTAGCCCTAATTGTACGTTATGTTTCTGTAACATTTGTTATACTCATACTAATGTTACACGCAAAATTTATATAAACTGTATTTGTCTAATGTAACGGTTGTAATAATCAAAATTAATTATACCGATTTCCTTAAAGCTACTTGTCCAATACAAGAATTCAAAGTGTTGTGAATATAGTAAAAAAATCAAATATTTCATAGAATTTTAAAACATATTTCATTACTTTTTAAAAAATAAAATTACGGTATTCATGTAACAAATATCTTTTTGTTTCAATTTTTTTAGATTTTCATGCTTCTATAAACGAGACTGAAGTATTCTGATATGGTATATGTAACAGATTAATTAACTTTTATTTTATTGCGTAGTATATACACTGTAAAAATAAGGTAATCCACAAAGCCATAGTAAACGGCTTCTAATTTTACTTCAATATGTGATCCTTTTTTTAAATGAACGATGTTTCAAAGTTTACTTTAACAGATGTATAGCATCATTTGACTTATGGGAAATGGATGATAAAAGTTTCGTTGAACTGAATAAATAAAATCATCTAAAAATGAAGAATAAAGTTTATACTCCTAAGTGGGATACAAACCCAGTACTAGCGGGTATTGTATGTAAAGACCGTAATAGTACACAAGCGTATTGCAGAGTGTGTAAAATCGTTTTGTCACCTGACCTGAGTGGTTTAAAAAGACATGTTGTACAAAACGATACTCACAAAAATAAAATGCCAGCATATATACAACGCCACGACTAATACATCTGATAAAGATTTTGATCTTGACAAAGCAAGATTAAAAATTCATTGGAGTGTTTATTATGCACATAAAAGGTTGCCGTTTTTGCTCAATAATAGTATGCTGCCTTTCCTGCAGGCTGTTTCTGACGATTCCCCAAAATTACAAAAACTTAAGAATTTTGATAGGAGAGAAATGGTTAATATTATACGAAATGTGATAGCTCCTAGCCAACAAGAAAGATTATGTGATATATTCAATTCAGGTCCTTTTAGCATAATTATTGACGAAAGTACGGACATTACTCAAATTAAATCACTTTGTGTGGTTGTAAGGTACCTGGATGAAAGAATTGTCTGTATACGAGATAGTTTGTGAGACATAGTTCCCATTTTTGATGGAGATGAAAATGTAAAAGCAGATGCTAAAACTTTGACTGAAAAACTGTTACTATCTCTAACCTCAAAAGATATATCTATTTCAAATATTGATGCCTGCTGCTCAGATACAGCTAGCGTTATGGTGGGAATTCATAATTCTGTGGCACAAAGGTTAAGGGAACTCATTCCCGGTATCATAATTGTCAAATGTAGTTGTCACATTCAACATTTATGTGCACAAAACGGTATCATGCAGCTTGATAAAATTTTTGAAAACATCCCAAACCTTGTTTATAATTATATTCGTGGTGCAGCTCGAATAAATCGTTTTAGGGTTTGTAAAATTAAGTTTTGCGTAAAGGAAGTGAGTGTAAAAAAGCCATGCGCTATAAGATGGCTAACTTACCTCGAATGTATGTTACGGTTATTTTAGTTGTGGTCATGTCTTACTTTCTTCTTTGAAGAAGAAGTAAAGCGTCAGGAAAAAAAGGCAGATACCACATTACCAGACATAGTTAATTATTTTCAAAGCAAAATAAACAAAGCATATCATTTGTTTATTATATCAGTGTTTTGTAAGTTACAAGCAGTAATGAAGAAACTGCAAAGGGAAAACCAATCATACTAGACAATGTAACTATAGCTATTTACAAAGATTTATTAAAAATGTATATGGATTCTGAATATGTAGATAGGACAGGTATCGAAGTAATAAATCCAAATGATAGTACTCATTGGATAGATGTTGAGGAAATACGAGTTGATAGAGTAGTATATGACGCATTAACCGTAGTATCAGATTTGAATCTTCAGAAACGGTTCATACACAAATGTCGTAATTTTTTGATAGAAATTTGCCAAAGATTTGGCGACAGGCATCGTTTCAAAGTTGATTACACAACATATTTAGAATGCCTAAAAAAAAAAAATGTTTTAAACCCAGAATTTCATAATAAATACAAGACACTTGATAACTTATGTGAACATCTTCCACGACAGACGCAAATGAATGATGTAGAATACATGAAAAAATTAAACCAAGAGTGGATCAATATTTCATCGTATGATATGCCAACAGATTTAATGAATGAAAAAAATTTCGATACATTTTGGTTTAAAGTTTGGAATATTATGGACTCAAACAATAGCTACCCATTTAAACATATTGCAAAATTTGCTTTAAGAGTATTTATAGTGCCTAATTCGAATGCAACATCTGAGAGAGGGTACGGAGCGTGTATACAGGTAATGAAACGCCGAAAAGATCACGTCCAGATTTTGAAAATGTTAAAGCAATATTATTGACTAATCAGTACATTATAGATACTGGAGGGATTATGTGCTTTAATCCAACAGATGCTATGTTGCACCGTATGATACGTAATCGCAACACAAAAATGACAAAGAAAAGGCACATTGATGATCTCACGAGGTACAAAAGTACTGAAATAACCGATGAAGGGTTGATGAATTGTATTGACGAAGACCTAATTTGTAAACGCTTAGAGAAGAAAATCAAAAATTATTATACAAATGTAGGGAACACAGACGAAGAGTATGTCACACTAAGTGAATTAAATATAAGCAGTATTGGTTCACCAAGTGAACGAAATAATGTAACAAATGATGAAAACAATATTCATACAAAATCGCTAATTGTGAGTAACACAATGCCATCGACTGAAAATTGTTACGAAATTGATTCATTGTTCAGCAATGGGTTGATCTGTAATGAAGCATATTACTTTGTTAAACTGCAGTTTTTAAATGTTGAAAATCAAGAAACAGAAAAGTATCACACAATAAGAACGTACTCCAGATCAAATACATTTACAATACTTTTATATTTAGCGGAATTTAGAACATTGCAATTTACGAACTATGTAGAGGGCTAAGTAATTAATGCTTGTTGTATGCTAAATGAAAGACATTGGAATAACACAATTTTTGTCTCAACTCATCAAACAAACATAATTTTTAATCAAGTAGTAACAATAGAAACGGTAAGTCGTAATTGGGTGATGCTCACTACAAATTTTCCTAGAAGTGGGAAAATCGGTATGCCTGTGATTCGACACAACCACTGGGAGATTTTTCTGATCGATGTAGATAAAAAAACTGTCATGTTTATTGATCCTATCGCGCGATCTTCTGAATACATAATGTTACAAACTAGAATATTATTTACTAAATTTGTAGAATACATAAACTTATGCAAAAAACTTAATGTAGTTAATGCTTTTACTGAAAATAATTGGACCTCGAAATTGTTTACAACTACTCGTCCGTATCAAACGAATGTCAGGGGGGGGTATTAAAAATTTGATCAACAGAGGGCGCCTCACTATTGCCTGATGTACCTGTAGATATAAAAAAGTCTTTTAAAAGGTTCTGTGAATCCATCTCACATCAAACTAAAATCTCAGAAGTCTGGTCAAAGGTCAAACGCTTCAAATCAGGTTTCAATCGTCCTGATAACTCTAGTGGTAATAAGAAATTTCTAAAGGAGACAGTTACATGTCTCAATGAATTATTACAGCCAAAAAATCTAAACAAAGAGGCATTTGATTTTTCTTCTTTGGACCACACGTCAGACAACCCAACACATATTCTATCCTCTCCATTTTCATATAGTGAACTTTTGTACGTCCTAGACAACGTTAAGCTTCAGTCAGCACCAGGGGCAGATAGAATCAATTATCTAATTCTGACCAATTTACCAGAATTTTATAAGAGAGTACTCTTAGAACTTTACAACGATATTTATGACAAGGGTCTCTTCCCAGAAGAATGGTCTTGCTACCTGATTACCTTTTTACCTAAGCCAAATGGTAAAGCTAGGCCTATCTCCATGGCCTCTTGCGTCCTTAAAGTCATGGAAAAAATTGTAAATAATAGATTGGTGTGGTGGCTAGAAAGTGAAAGAATCCTTCCTGACCAACAAAACGGATTCCGAAAAGGACGCTCATGTGCAGATAACCTGACTAGACTAACGTCAGACATACAAAAATCGTTTTACCTTAAGAAAAGCACTGTAGCAGTCTTCTTGGACATAAAGGGTGCCTTCAATAACGTGATTCCGGACATTCTTCTCGACAATCTAAAGGCACTAAACTTACCTCACCGATTTATTTCTTTCATTGGCAACCTGATATACGACAGGTACTTGATTCCAGTTAACTCTAGTGTAAGAGGCAAATTCAAAACTAACATAGGTCTTCCCCAAGGTCTCTGTTCTAGCCCGATTTTGTATGCTCTATATACAGCAGGCCTCAACAAACTCATTGACAATCGAGCAACCCTCTTAAGATTCGCAGATGACGAAGTTATTTATACCTCACTAGAAAATGGAGAAACCTCTATAGCTCTTTTAAATCAAGTGATTGAAATCATCATTAAATTTTTCCTCGAGAGGGGGCTAGAACTCGCTCCAGACAAGTGTACACTGGTTGTTTTTAGCAAAAATCGGATTAAACTAGACCAATATTCACTAAAACTATCAAATAGTACTCTGTCCCCATCGGACTTTGTTAAATTCTTGGGCATGTACTTAGACAAACATTTAAACTGGCACAAACAGGTGGATTATTTAGTGACCAGAAGCTGTGCTCCTCTCAAAATCCTTGCATGTTTACGTCACACATGGTGGGGAGGTGATCCAGACGTACTTCTCATCTTATATAAATCAATGGTGAGATCCATCCTCGAATATTGTGGTTTTTTAATTTCACCATGCTCCGACAATCATTTCAATAAACTACAAAGAGTCCAAAATCAGGCTATTAGGTTGGCCATGGGCTACCGGAAAAGTACCCCGATAAGTGTTCTCACTGCAGAGTCCAAAATTCCTCTACTGAAGCATAGACTAAAATATTTAGCCCACTCATTTTTACTCAAACTTATCTCCAACAAAGAAAATACGACCCTTAAAAGTATAGAAGAACTATTTTCTGTATCGGAACATAATCTATACTCCCATAATCACCAAAAGCCCCTAATTGTAAACTGTTATGAAAACATTTGGCATCTAGAAGATCTCATTATACAAACAAGTGTATTCCTTAAATTCACTATACCTTTCTCTCTTAATTTTTTTACTTACACTTCCGATCTTACAACTGGTCAAAAAATTCGTTCTGCAGTAGATCCCAACTTAGAATTCAGCAACATATTCGACCACAATGATAACTGTAACTTCATTTTTACAGATGGTTCCAAAACAAACATTAATGAATCCCCCAAAGCTGGCTTCGGAACCTGGTCCTACGATGATAATCTAACATGCTCTTACAATATTCCTGGCGATGCCTCAATCTTTTCGGCAGAATGTTTAGGACTTTCTAAAGCTTTAGACTTTGTTATTGCCAACGGCAACAACTCATTTAAGATATTTACTGATTCACTCAGTGTACTCAAGGCCCTTAATAAACTCAAAGGCTTCAAATATGAATCTCCACTAATACTAATTCTTAAAAAGAAACTCGCAGAAGCGCAGAGTCTCGGCAGAAGATTTCAATTATTCTGGATTCCAGCTCACATAGGAATAAAAGGAAATGAGGCAGTTGATAAGGTAGCTAAATCAGCAGCAATTGAGGGACCTCCTGCAAATCTGGCGATCCCTGCCACCGATCTCAAAAGTAGATTTCGCGAACAATGTTTTAAAGAGAACGAATCCAGCTTGTTGTCCATGTTTCAAACAAAAGGCACCAATTATTTTAAGTTTTATCATAAACCTCGGTCCAAACCATGGTTTCATGGTCATTGTATTTCGCGTAAAACAATTGTATCGATAAATAGAAGTAGAAGTGATCATACCGCTCTTAACTGTGACTTACATAGATTTAATATTGTAAACTCTGATAGATGCGAATGTGACAAAGATTCCGATAACTTAGAACATATTTTTTGGCAATGTGATATATACAAAAATGAAAGGACCAAAATGTTAAATAAGTTTTATAAAATCGGTAAAAATGGTCCATTTTCCATAAAAAATTTACTAGCCAATTTAGACGAACAAACAATCCCAATACTAGCTAATTTTATCGATAGTATAGATAAAAATATTTAATTTAATACCCTCCTAAATAGCAAATAAGACATTTGGCTAAGCTTTATAAATTATTTTCTATACCAATAATATAATTATTGTAATTCAATCGATATCTTATCTCATATAACTGGATATGTATATATACTAGTGTATAATACCTAAATGGATCTCATTATGTAATATTCTCATGTATACTACCTGATCCATTTCGATAGAAATGGCTATGTAACTATAAGTTCAAAAGCCAATAAAAACTATTCAATCATCATCACCTGTAGGTATAGTCTACCTGTCTGTAGGTTAGTGAGGGAGAATAGCGGGGCGCCCTCGTGTGGCTGCGTGTTGACATTCGTGTGGCTGCGTAGAGAACGCGCGGGCTGCCTACAGCTTCTGCAAAGTTTTATCTTAAATATACCGAAAGCACATTGGCATTCGTGCGGCTGCGATAAAAGCAACAAGTTCAGATTTGTTTCACGAGCCTTTCAAGGACGACATCATCAGTTCGCTGACATTCAGTTGTGAAGTGATCCACCAGCTTCTTAAGGCCGCGTTTGTCTACGGATTAACTACCAACATATCAAAAGGTACTGTAATTGTTTACATGCTTGCGCCATAACCGTTCGACAACCTGCACGTGCATGCATTGTGCATATGGCACACCTTTGCGGCAGGTAATTCATATAAAATTGCGAAACATTCTAGCAATTGTGTGACAACTTACACATAGATACCCAAGCGCCATCCGAATATTCACAATTTTTCTTCTAGTCATCTGTACGTGAAAATATGTATCGAATGTGTATACTAACAATAAGATTTTCAAGATTCATTTCACGCAACGTGTTTTATGTGTGCCCGATTCTAGCTCCGTGATGAGTCGTGAAGCGTGCGCTCTTTAGTCACTCGTGCGCTTGCATCTTTTTCATCGCACAGGCACGAAGCGGTACCGACTAAAGACGGTTTTCAATTTCGATTGTTTCTTCAACACCAACTCAAATAGTGCGGTTGTGCGCGTCCGTGCTGATTATCGGTGCCAGTAGTCTCAGATAGTATCAAATTAACCCTCGTATGTTTGTTTTATCGTTTTTGAATGTGGCCTAGAGTGTCTTAGCCAACAACGTGCCTTCTGTTGTCAGTAGAGACTATCTAGCAGCGTTGTCCCCGAGCTCAAGTGTATTGTTGTTGTTTCAATGGCCGTCGACATTCCGTGCTGTAATATTCTCGCTTAGAAAATATTGTCGATACGTTGTGCGAAGACCGCGCGTATTTTAGTGTTGTATTATAATGTTGCTCTCGACAGAGCCGGCCTTGCGCCGCCGTAGAAGATGCTCGCATTTGCCTACCTTGCTGTGTTTTTTTTTCGGGTCTAAGTGTATTGTTTTTATTTTCGTCAACGGGTGTGATAATAACCGCATGTCGATGTGTTGTACAAAAAAATACGTCTTTCGTAATGTTTTGTTTCCCAGATTCTCTCGGCAGAGCCAACCTTGCCGCGTAACAACTTTGTGGGAGTGCATCATCGTTCTCGGAATAGGAGAGAACATCCCGTTTCAAGAGTTACCGGGGCAAAGGCCTAACACCTTTCGGTACTTTGAGGGTGGTTTCCTTTACCACATGGACTCGAGGAACCGGCTGATATATCGCTGCGCATCGAGAGCTTCACTCCAATGTCCGGGTTCTGTCTACTTGACGGATGACGAGACTGCTATTCGCGATCGAGAGGAGCACGTGGGGCATGTTCGAGATGACCTGTTAGCGGAGAAGATTCTATTCCGAGCAGCCGTGATACGACATTGCGAGACCACCAATGAAAACTTCGCTGAAATTTTTCATTCTTTGAGTCGCGTGTAAGTAATAATATCTTTAGGTAATTCAGCACATTGGTCCTTACATGTTACCCGGATTTTTTTTTTTTTTTTTTTTTTTTTTTTATGACCTTGCGGTTTCGGCTGGTGAAAACCAACGTTACTGGATTTGGACTCCGAGCACGTTTTTCAACGTGCAATGAAAAGGCAATGTTCTAACCTCACTACAAGCGCCGTGGAAGTTGTGAGGGGGATTAAGCAGCCTCTGAAATTTTTGTTTATCTGATATGTATAAAATGAACTTAAGAAAATCATTCAATCTCTAAAAATGTTTCATCTGTAAAAAAAAAACACCAAAAAGAAAAACAATAAAAATTTATGAACTGAAAGTTTTTTTAACTGTTTATTTGTTTAAGTGGTATTTTTTTGACTGTGAACGAAACTATATATTCATTTGATAGTAACCTGAAGTAATACTCGTAGTAAGCGTCAGACTTTTAACTTGAATCAAATGATCTTGCTGTTCCAGAGGGTGATATCCAACGTTATCGGAGTTCGTCCTTGGGCTTTTTTTGCTTGAAAAATTTGCGATGGAAGGATCTTTGGTCTGGCCTCGCCAGAATCATCATCGAGTTCGCGACAAAAATATCACAAATCTTTGTATTTTAACGTGTGCCATCGTTGTAATTAAACAAATATTTTAATACAATTACAAATTTTTCAAGTGGCTGTTTCATGCATACACAAACCTGTTAACGTCAAAATACTGTTAAAAAAAAAAAAAAAAAACGTTGAAGTACGTTCAATGCTATACAGCTGTTTATTTATNGTGATTACGTGAATAAAATATTAGATTTCTTATTATAATAAATATTTAAACAAAAGTTAGGGAAAGGTACAAAAATTCTGTTTATTTTGTGTGTGTTTTAATATTTTTCATTATTCGTACTTAAAAATTTTGCGCAATTCTAACCACGAAAAAATGAAGTAGTATAGGCACGTTCATTACAGCATCAGTTGAAAGTTTTTACGTCTAAAGTAAACATACAGTCTCGCCCCTCGTGAAACACGAGTCTTAGTCTTGACGCGTCGGTATGAAACATGTACGGCCCAACTCAACCAAGTACAATCAGAACGAACGCAACAGAGCTGCTGGCTCGTTGTATAGCAGTATTCATCGCAAGCGCATGCAAGAGGAAGAGAGAAAAAGACAGTTTCGTTCAAACCCGCCTTTGGTTCGGTCCCGATTGTGCACTGTATATCTATACTTTTTTCTACAAACCTTTCTCTGTATGGCAGAACCGAGCAGAACCAAACGAAACCACGTGTTGCCATATACACGTGTGTGTTTTGCGGGAAAAAGTATAGCTATACAGAGCTGAACCAACCGATCCAAAGGAGGGATATTTGAACGAACCTAGAGAGTGGGAGAAAAAAGAGAGGGAAAGAGAAGCTCCGTGTGCTCGCTAAGAGGGAGTATGGGATGAGTTAAGTTGTAAACGTATGTACGAGTGCATGATTGTATAGGTATGTGTTTTACGTGGAAAAAAATGGACAAGACTTTGCGGTGAGCGCGTGCACTGGCGTGTACTTCATAACTAAAATCTTGTAATGGAATAGTTGTAAAAAAAAACCTTCGTTTTGTAATTCTATAGTTTTATTATTATTTGTTAAATATTGTACTTAGTATCTTGAGCCTAATTAAAAATATATTTGACTAAATTTTTTTTTTGTGCGTGTATACGATACTTAGTCAAACGCGATAATTATTGCAATATACAGGTCACTGTTTGTTTGTTTTATGCTATCTGAATACTGGAATGTGATAAGTTTTTAAGCTTAGCAACTTTATCTGCCTATTGATGTGATAATTATTCTTTTTATTTTATTATTTTTTTTTTTTCGTATTGGTAAAAAAAAAAACTGTTTATTTTAAGAAATTTANTGAAGTCTAACTTTCTATTTTTTCGTAGTACCATTTGAAGCGCAGCGCCTCGCTTTTCAGCACCTTAACAATCAAGCGGAAGGTGTGGAAGCTCGACAACTGGTGCAGGAATTGCAGCGCGTCTACGTACGAGATCCCGGGGCCGGTTAGATATGCCTTTAAAAATTTAATCGTAAAAAAAAAATTTTTTTAACTTTTTTCCATTGAAAAAATTAAGGCAAAAAGAAAGGATTTAATTTAATTTTTGTTCTCTTGTTTAGCATTAATAATAGTGGCGTACATGAGACTTCTCGAAGTTTGTAAACATAGTTTATATTTTCAAACTAGATCGACTACAAGTCATAACTTTTCTGCCACTGAAAGCTAAATGTTATAAATAATGCTTAGGTGGCGAGTTCGAAAATAGAGGAAGGCAACGTTCGAACGCTCAGGACAACTTAAGGGCCGCTTTGCAGATACCGGCTGAAGAAGATGATGAATATAATGATATTGAACTCGCGGACATAGTAGGAGATCGGCGATTCAGGGGCAGGCGCCGAAGTCGTGGACGTGCTCGCGGAAGGGGACAAGTACGTGCACACGGACGCAGGCACACCGGTAGGTGCCATATTTTTGAATACTATTATATAATGACTTGAAAACCGTAAGATTCGTTTTTTAATTTTTATTTTCGTATTATTACATCAGAAAACAATTAATCAAATGATGAGCATGAGCCAGGAGTTCAGGAGAATGCAGGGCGACGAGGTCGCGCACGAAGACGTGGTCGAAGGCGTGGCCGTGGTCGAGGCCGAGGACGCCCTCTTAATCAGGGTTTGTCATAATTTCTTTTAACAAAAAATCGAGTCGAAATATTTTTTGTTTTTTGCTTGTTATGTAATTAAATAATTCACTATTTTTTGTCACTGAGGTGCCCTTGATGAGCATAATCCACTGGACGATGAACCAGAAGACGTACCTGTGCCCGAGGCCGATCAAGACCAAGGACTCGCGCACCCATTTCTTCGTCAAAATGAAGAAAGCGATGACGAAGATATCGCGGATCAGCGGCAGGTACCAGCTCCTCAGCATGGTTTGCTGGGCGATATCAATGCCGATGACTATCACCCAGAGGACGTGCCTGTACCCGAGGCCGATCAAGGCCAAGGACTCGCGCACCCTTTTCTTCATCAAAATGAAGACAACGATGACGAAGACAACGCGGGCCAGCGATCGGCTTATTCCTCGTGATGACTTATTGGCCGACATGGACGTCGATATTGATGTCTTGGAAGAAGTGCCACAACCCGAAATCCATCAACGTCAGAGACCTGTGGAACCCGTACCCTCGGATAATGCCATGCATATCGATGAGGAGCATCTTCTACAAGATATGCTTCGTCTTCAGGCAAATAATTTCAATATTAACGACAATGAAGGTAATAATATTTTGATAAACTTAATTAAATAATGATATTCCATTGATCCGTTTGAAAATTAATAACTGATTATAAACTTTCATAGATCGTACCCACAACTCAGAGCAGCCTCCTAGAAACGACATACAGCCCGCAGAGGACGAGGTTAAGCAAATAAAAATAAATTAAGTTTGTTTTTTAATGTTTTTAAAATTCAACTTTTTATTTCAATAGACAAGCCCAAATAATAAAACCCACCGGAAGAATCAAAAGCAGCGCAATAAAAGGAAACGAGCGCACAGGCGAGCTGGGAACGTTGCTGGAAAAGTAATGCGTAACAGGCGTAAACGGTAAAATAAGAAGAACTTAGCAGAGGCAGCAGGTAGTGACGTAATTTTTATTTGGAACACCGTGTCAGTAGTGCAACTTTTAACTTTATGCTCTGCTTATTGAAATAAACCGTAAGTCGAAAGGAAAAAATATATAAAACAAATGAAAATGCAGGGAACGATTCAGAAACGCCGCCGTGCACGTGACCCTCGACAGTCTCTTAAGTGAGATGCGTCGAGCAAGAAGGCGCTACAACCCACCCATCCCCCCGACGCTCGAAGAATGGGGTGAATCATTAGCTAACCAACCAGAACTTCAAAATATTTACCGCGATACGGTAACTTCAAACGACGGAGGGTGTGCTGTCATTTTTATACATCCCTCTATGATCGAGCCTTTAAAAAACTGCACTCAGTTATATGCGGATGCAACGTTCAAGGTAGTATCTTTACCAATGTTACAAACAATTGCTCGTTTCAGATAATTTCATATTAATACATTGAACCTTAATTGTTTACAGATCGTACCTAGTTACCCTGCCGATATACAACAATTGTTCACGGTGCACATAAGGCGACTCGACTCTGTATGTGTATTGAAGTGAAACAAATTAAATTTCGGTTATTTTTTTTTTTTTTTTTTTTCTAATCATATGAATCAAATTATTTTTTGTAGGGCTTCCCCGCTATATGGGTCTTTTGTACTCACAAAACAATCGCCATGTACCACGGCAATTTGGCAAGGAATATTGCGCATCGTGCCGGAATTAAGATTAATTCAAGCAATCATGCATGACTTTGAGGCAGCGTCCGTTAATGCCGCGAGGACAGAGTTTCCGGATGCTAGNCTATATGGGTCTTTTGTACTCACAAAACAATCGCCATGTACACGGCAATTTGGCAAGGAATATTGCGCATCGTGCCGGAATTAAGATTAATTCAAGCAATCATGCATGACTTTGAGGCAGCGTCCGTTAATGCCGCGAGGACAGAGTTTCCGGATGCTAGATTGTCGGGGTGTACCTTTCATCTAAAGCAAGTTAGTCAATGTTTTTAGTTTTTATGTATAAATGAAAGGAAGTACAATTGCATAGTAGCGTTAAAATCGTTTTTACGTACGTGGTTTTGACCTTGTTAGTCCAAGTTATAGAGTAGACTGAAGTACTAAAAAATAGTTATATCTTACCACCCCTTCAATTTTTAAGGATTTCTCCCCATGCAAAATTCTTATGTAGTATCGTAATAATGTAACGTATTTGTCTTTGAATATAGGCACTTATTCGATTTTGGTGTGACGTCGTCCGCATGCCCCCCGACACGCATGTCGATATTTTAGAAGCTGAGCTCATCAATAACGGAGTCAATCGACTCACAGCCATGGTCGACGATTTGGGGGATGATGCCGACATCGAACGTGTCGAACATTTCGTTCGATATATAAGGTGTGTGTGGCTGCCCCTAGCCGATGTAATATCTGTATTTGGTGTTGTAGTTCGCACAACGGATTTGTGCGAGAACTTTCATCGGCATACGCATAGGATATTCCATAACCATCCTCCAGCATACCAATTTATAAGTACTATCGGTTTTTATTTTAAGCAACGCCGATGATCGTATTCACGAAGACTTTTTCTACTAACGAACGTCAAATAATGAATTTACGCTTTGGTTTCCTGGCTCGACCTACGTCATGTCTTTTTTCCATAAATGCATTAACGTTGACAATCAGTTAAAAAATTTTTAGTTGCGAAATTATTAAAAATAAGTATTAAAAAAGTCAGCGCGTCTTTTTTAATGCAATAGCCAATAGAGAAATATACCTCGTAGATATACAGAAAGTAAGAAAGAATGTACAAACGAATAATTGTTCCAGCTCGTATGCTCGAGATGATGACCAACTATGAATTGAACTTGGGACGTATTGAAAATGGGCAGGTCCTACGCTCCATTCGAAGTGCCGAAGAAATACAAAAGGACTCGTATTGCTCCGTCAACAGGATCAAGTCGAAAACGGACGGTATATTTTGAATTATTTTATATTATATAATATTTTGGATCTAGTGCCGATTTCCTTCGATTATCACTATTGAATCACAACTATCTGGCGACTTTTTATTTATTTATTTTTGGTTTCGTTTAGAATCAGCGTTTCTGAATTTATGGATTTTGCCGTTGCACAACGCAGGCTCCAGAATGGTCCACGTTGTACGTAAATTTGACGTGTGATGACGTTTAATAAAAAATAAAAAAAAGAATTGAAGTCTAACTTTCTATTTTTTCGTAGTACCATTTGAAGCGCAGCGCCTCGCTTTTCAGCACCTTAACAATCAAGCGGAAGGTGTGGAAGCTCGACAACTGGTGCAGGAATTGCAGCGCGTCTACGTACGAGATCCCGGGGCCGGTTAGATATGCCTTTAAAAATTTAATCGTAAAAAAAAAATTTTTTTAACTTTTTTCCATTGAAAAAATTAAGGCAAAAAGAAAGGATTTAATTTAATTTTTGTTCTCTTGTTTAGCATTAATAATAGTGGCGTACATGAGACTTCTCGAAGTTTGTAAACATAGTTTATATTTTCAAACTAGATCGACTACAAGTCATAACTTTTCTGCCACTGAAAGCTAAATGTTATAAATAATGCTTAGGTGGCGAGTTCGAAAATAGAGGAAGGCAACGTTCGAACGCTCAGGACAACTTAAGGGCCGCTTTGCAGATACCGGCTGAAGAAGATGATGAATATAATGATATTGAACTCGCGGACATAGTAGGAGATCGGCGATTCAGGGGCAGGCGCCGAAGTCGTGGACGTGCTCGCGGAAGGGGACAAGTACGTGCACACGGACGCAGGCACACCGGTAGGTGCCATATTTTTGAATACTATTATATAATGACTTGAAAACCGTAAGATTCGTTTTTTAATTTTTATTTTCGTATTATTACATCAGAAAACAATTAATCAAATGATGAGCATGAGCCAGGAGTTCAGGAGAATGCAGGGCGACGAGGTCGCGCACGAAGACGTGGTCGAAGGCGTGGCCGTGGTCGAGGCCGAGGACGCCCTCTTAATCAGGGTTTGTCATAATTTCTTTTAACAAAAAATCGAGTCGAAATATTTTTTGTTTTTTGCTTGTTATGTAATTAAATAATTCACTATTTTTTGTCACTGAGGTGCCCTTGATGAGCATAATCCACTGGACGATGAACCAGAAGACGTACCTGTGCCCGAGGCCGATCAAGACCAAGGACTCGCGCACCCATTTCTTCGTCAAAATGAAGAAAGCGATGACGAAGATATCGCGGATCAGCGGCAGGTACCAGCTCCTCAGCATGGTTTGCTGGGCGATATCAATGCCGATGACTATCACCCAGAGGACGTGCCTGTACCCGAGGCCGATCAAGGCCAAGGACTCGCGCACCCTTTTCTTCATCAAAATGAAGACAACGATGACGAAGACAACGCGGGCCAGCGATCGGCTTATTCCTCGTGATGACTTATTGGCCGACATGGACGTCGATATTGATGTCTTGGAAGAAGTGCCACAACCCGAAATCCATCAACGTCAGAGACCTGTGGAACCCGTACCCTCGGATAATGCCATGCATATCGATGAGGAGCATCTTCTACAAGATATGCTTCGTCTTCAGGCAAATAATTTCAATATTAACGACAATGAAGGTAATAATATTTTGATAAACTTAATTAAATAATGATATTCCATTGATCCGTTTGAAAATTAATAACTGATTATAAACTTTCATAGATCGTACCCACAACTCAGAGCAGCCTCCTAGAAACGACATACAGCCCGCAGAGGACGAGGTTAAGCAAATAAAAATAAATTAAGTTTGTTTTTTAATGTTTTTAAAATTCAACTTTTTATTTCAATAGACAAGCCCAAATAATAAAACCCACCGGAAGAATCAAAAGCAGCGCAATAAAAGGAAACGAGCGCACAGGCGAGCTGGGAACGTTGCTGGAAAAGTAATGCGTAACAGGCGTAAACGGTAAAATAAGAAGAACTTAGCAGAGGCAGCAGGTAGTGACGTAATTTTTATTTGGAACACCGTGTCAGTAGTGCAACTTTTAACTTTATGCTCTGCTTATTGAAATAAATAATTTTTTATGAAAATATTCTATAAAAAAAAAATTCAAGTTGATTTATCTTTACTTTTGTAATGTTAATTTTGTTAAAAGTTAAACATTATTGAAGGTGTTCCAGTAGAGTCTCAAAATCGTATGCTCGTTAAATGTATATAAACTAAATCCTTATAATTTATAAAAATAATAGTAATTTGTCATCATTTGTAAAACACTCTTGTACAAGTACTTAACGATTATTTGTCGGTTAACTTTCACTAAAAAAATGAGCAAACGTTTTTCTATCGTTGCTACTACTAAAGGGCAATAATCATAAAACAAATTTTTTATCACTGTTTCGACATAATTTTGCAAATTGATCTTTGGTTACTTTTTATTTTATTTTTATA
>NW_019379903.1:0-11169 GCF_000648655.2 Copidosoma floridanum | reverse complement strand
AAAAAAAAAAAAAAACTAATTAAAACTATCAGTAGTTTCTAACTCAATTAGAGGGTAATGTATGATCGGCTCCGCAATTATTTAAAAAGCGTATATACTCGATGGTCTGAGACAAATTACACCAACTTGAAATTTTTTGAGAACTGTTTTACCCACTCATCGTTGATGTACTTAATATTTTTCAACAAACAGTTTTCTATACAGGCTGTTAATTAAGTCATATTCTTTCGGGAGTTTGCAGTTCTGGAGGGTGCTACCCGACGTTATCGGAGTTCACCCCCGGGCATGCTTTGTTACAAAAACGTGCAACGGTGAGACGACTCGTTTGACCTCACTGCAACATTAAGTAAATATTATTTCAAATTGTTTACACGGTAACGAAAGTTACAACGAGAATTTTTAACTATACTGGTTGATGTATTTTAATTCTGCGCTTACAAACAATTTCATCGTACTACAAAAAGTTTTATACATATTTTTTCTATACTGATCGTATGCACCTCGTAAGTAATACTCGTACATCATTGCAGTTTCAGCGAGCAAAGGCCAACGTTACTGGCTTTTGCTTCCGAGTATGTTTTTTTCGGAAAACATAGGATGGAAAGGGCAATGCCCTGGCCTCGCCGCAAGCCTCGTTAAATTTCTAACTAGAGTGAAATGCCTTAAAATTTTTGTTCACGCTCTATCCGCAAAAGATGCATGAAATATATTGTTCGTTTTTATTTCCTTATTAGCTGGGGAACGATATTGTATGCCTATCTATTGCGCGAACCAAAAGTAATTGACGTCAACCGGTTTCTACATTATAGTAACGACAATTGCCGAAAACTATAAAAGAGGTGATGTAAGATAAAAAACACTCCAGTTCATTTAATTGCAATGCTACAAGTAACTTTTTTTTTTTTTAATACGGTAATCGTTTGTTGCAACACATAAAAATCCGATTTACAATTAGTGCGACTCTTCAATAGCTTATTGTAATTATTATTATAAATAAAAGAAGAGTAAGATCCCATTCGTATTGCTAGTCCGTCGCTCGAATCGTATTTAGTGAAAAATTTTTATTTATTATCTATTTAGTTTTATATACATTCCACGTTAAACTACATGGTTGACAAATATGTTTTTTTGAACTATTTGCTTACGGGGTGGACAAAATTTTATGGTTTTATGGAACAAGATAGACCCTTTTTAAAAATTGTACTTTTTTCGAAACAAGGTTTATTATGTCTCTAGTGAAGAAAATTTTGTCCTGTGATAGGACTGATACAAATTTTCGCTCAAGATTGCACTAAAAGAGATAATTCAACCATACTGTTTGACATGGAATATATTACAAACAATTTACCTCAACTCTACTTTTTTTTTCAGCTCGTGCATTAGTGGGAAAGGAGAAGGAGATAGCGCTCTTGAAAAAGCAGTTGGCTAAGGTTACAAAGCTACCCATATACGCATGCGTTGTGTGCAGGGACGAAAGCATACCAATATATATAAGGTCGTATCTTAGAATTCCTTCGACCAATTACAATGAACCTAGGTTGTTTTTTGCTGTTGTACACCAATCACCGATCGAAAGAAAAATTTCATTTTTATTTAGATGTAACTTCTATTTCACCGTTATTGATTTCCGAGTATAAATTTTTNTTAATAGTATAAAGTTTTAACACTTTGAATTAATCAAGAAAAATTTTTAATTTTTAGAAAGGAAAAAATATATTTTTCAGCTGAATATTTTGGTATTATGCTGTTCAATCATAATGTTTCTATCTTAATCTAAAAAAAAGGAAAAAAAAATTAATATTGAGTTCAATTATTCGCTAAAATATATTTGCGTCTTCTGTTTTCCACATGTTTTTGATAAATTACAAAAAAACATACTTGTACAACAGAATGAAAATGAGTCTTTCTAGATACTAAATGGCAACAACGCATAATGCTTCCTCTTGATTGATCATAGATGGCGTTAAGACCAGTAAAGTACTAGTTCTAACGCGCGCTTATTTGAACAATTGGAAACAAATTTTTTTTAAGAAAAACGATTCTTTTTAATGCTTTCGGATAATTACGTTGTTACCTACTTAAATAGGTTTGAAAACATACAACTCTTGCTTGAGTCGTTTGGTTATTGGGTTATTTGTTGTGCACATGTCTAACACTGTACACAAAGCAAAGTCTACACTTGCATTAATTGCTGTACACAAACTGACTCAGCACAATATAAAATCAACACTTGTCAAAAATACTTGACACTTGCGTAAAACACTTTGTGATCGTAGTTGTATTGTGTTTATGAAGGCTTTGTACAAATAATTTAGCAAAACTTATCCTCGCAAAATTTTTTTTTATGTCAGAAATATGCGTACCTCTATACTGGAGCAAACAAATGAATAAACTTTTTTTTCTGTGTTTACCTATGACGGCACACGACACTTTATGCGTGTAGAACTTTATTGGGCGCAACCTTGATTCTATACACGTGTAAATGATATTAACGACTCTACGTACTGGCAAAATTACGTATTAATAATTTCTGTGTTGTGCTATACATCTACTTTACAGTCATTTTTGTGTAAGTGCCTTTGTGTAGATCTTTTTAGTGTATACCTGGACCCATCCCATTTAAGTGAGAATTGTAATTGTAAGTATGCAGAAGAAATACACAGTATACACTTTGGAGCTTCCAAAAAACAAATTTCTCCGCATACGGGAGCCTTTTTTTATAAAGATTCCAAAATATTTTAGGTTAAATGTAACTCTTTTTGTTCATTATCAGAAAATTTGAGACACGATTTTTGTGCTGTGTAGGCTCATCTACAGCCTGTGATTAGTTGTATAAAACAATTAGTTCCTAACTTGAAGAAACTTCACATTCAAAGTGATGGTCCATCAACCCAATATAAAAACAAAACAAACTTCTTTTTATTCACTCAATATTGCAAAACTTTGAAACTCAATCAAGCATCTTGGAATTTCACGACAGCAGGTCATGGAAAGAGTTGTGCTGATGGGACAGGTGGTACATACAAATTACTTTGTGATAGAGCGATTTCTTTTGGACGTGACATTTTAACAGGCAATGATATCATTGAGGTCGTTCAAAAAAGTAACTCAAAACTACAAATGTTTTTAATTTCTGAAAATGACATGAAAAATATTGATAAGTTATTGAAAAATACAAAATTGCAAGTGGCACCAAATACAATGAAAATTCACTAAGTACATATTACTCAGAACAAAATGAAGATGTTATTTTAAAATTATTTCTCATGTTTAGAATGTGCTAAGTATCCACCATGTAAACATTATAACTTAAAACCTATTTTTGTTATGATTACAAGTCAAAAAAAGGAAATTAAAAAAAACGGAGAGCTCATCTACAGCTAGTAAATTTGTCAAAACCCGCGCGTTACGATCAAAAAAGTGTAATCTAGACAAATAAATATAAGTGTAAATAAAACTGTTCTTCTATCATTCATTATAAGATTTTAAAATTTGAAATTTAGACTTATTAAGTACATTCAAGATTTACAGTATCTCTTAATTATTATTACTATAGAAGAGATGAAAATGTTTAAATTTGTTACCATCCGGGGCACTATTTTATTAATTATTGTATATTAAAATCATCATTTTTCCTAAATTAGATCGTTTCTACATAAATTTGAATTTTGAAATTTCGCGCGCAGCTCCGACTTCCAACTAGTACTTGATAGTACCACCTATCGCTCGCCAGGTGGCGACCACTAGTCTTTAGCGAAAATCGCATGTAAGAAAGCGACGTAAAGTATATAAGATGGACTGTGTGACGACTGATTGATATCGATCCGAGATATGCAAATACGTGTATTGCATACCTCCTAAGCCACTCAATTGCTTAAAGTACATATTCAATAAAAATCACTGTACCAATACAAGACACTTGTCTACACCTTCTTTTCCCTCAAGCCTCTTCCTAAGTCCTAGCTTTGGTTCTGGGTGCTCATGACCTCCCCCCCTGTAACTCAGGAGTGGAGACAGTTGACCCCGGGCCAACAAATAGACGATTGTATCACCCAGGGATATGCAGTAGTCACCTCCATAGAATTCCATCCAAGGAAGGCTACTCGGGACGTGGCTATCCAATTCCCCGAAGATTTTTTCGAAGATATAACCCTACCTTCCACCGGTCACCCTAGAAGTAATCCCACTCAGAGGGTACGGACCACCCTGCTGAAGCCAAGCACCTTTGTTCCCCGACGACCACCTCCACCCAGTACACCCTCGCCTGCTACGAGCCCGGAGGTGGTGGAGGCTCCCAAACCACTCATCCGGAGTGTCGTCCAAGTATTACCCCCATTCCAAAACCCCGAGACCTCTCGACCTAGAGAAGATCACCGAGGCGAGTCCAAGAGACCTCGGCGAGGGTAGGAGAGATGGTGTCTTGTAATATCTTAAAATTGTAATATAATAAATGAAATAAAAAAAAAAAACAAAAAAAAAAAAAAAGCACCTAGGCTTGGAACACATAACTTTTTGATTAATAAATTATAAGACGTAATAAAAAAAAAAGGAATAAATACACGAAAGACATTAAAAATTAAACGAAATGATACAATAAGACATGAAAGAATACAGTGGAATGAAAATAAAACTGAATAAAAAAATAAGAAAAAAATAAGTTCGAATAAATAGTAAAATTAAAAATGAAAAAAAATGAAATGAAANACAAGTCATTGGTTTAATAAATATTTAAGGTGTTTTTTATTTATTAAATCAATAAATAATGTTTTTTTTATAATTTAAACAGATTGGAGTAAAGAAATAGACATACAAAAACAAGGGGAAAAAAATTTAAATCAATAAAAAAAAATCATTTTAAATGAGATACTAAACATTATTTTTATGAATTTACACCGAAGGAAAAAAATTTTTAGTACTAGGATATGACTTCTAACTTATTTTAAACTCAAATAAATATTATTAAATATCAGCAAAAAAATAATAATGCTAAAACGACGAAAAAATTTTTTGATTTCAAGCGTATGAGAGCTATGCATAATTAAATCCCCAATTTGAATGGCCCGGATGTAAAACTAAAAACGCCAACAATTTTCCACTAATAATAGGTATACAAATACGTACACAAAGTCTCAATAGTGCGCCTTGAAAAGAAAAAAAAATTCTCGAAATCAAATGTTTGGTGGATTTGTCCATGTATATATCCCTATATTATATAGTTGTATGGAAAAAAAGTGTCTCATCTCCCCCTCTCCTCCTCAGCGCCGCCCCCTCGGCTCCTCCCCAGCTCCCCCTCAAATCACATAGTTGTTTGCTTGTTTTCACGTGATTTTTGATCTAATTATATTCGAAAAAGGTCCCCTCGCTCCCCCTCACCTCCCACCATTTGTTTAATATCTTTTTGATGTACCTCTAGCGTCTCCAAAGATGATATTTTTTGTTTATTGAGAATTCGATTGAACACCATTTAAATAACAATTTTATTTAATTGACACAAACAATTAAGCTTTTGGATCAAGAATTAAATGTATATCTAATGTCCTTAAGAGTAAAGGTAATGAAAATAGCTACATATGGTGTACTTCACAAATGCTGGCAGCTGTAGGTTTCTTAGCCCAGAGGTTGTACAAAAAGCTTCAGTTTCAACTCCCACAGAAATTACAGGACCTCATAATTTTTGGAGATCCAAAGTGTTTTCTTTATATTCTATTTCCATGAAAAATTTTGTTGGTTTATAAAAAACGTGACTAGCAGTGAAATTCTAAGCAGGGGGCGCTGGTACCACTACCTAGTAATTGTTGCTTAACTTTGCTAATGTAAATGCACTCTAAGCCTGCATTGATAGTTATAGGAGTATTGTTGTTATTTTTTTCTGCTTATTTATACCAGTAAAATCCAGCTACGACTGTGAATAGCCACACTAGCACCTTTAACTAAGAAACTCACTGCTGATATTCAATCAAGTGTAAAAATAAATTACGGTACAGAAACAGATACACTTTACTGAATTTTATTCCCATGTACTACATACAATAAGGCAGCATTCATGTTGAATATATTGTAACATAATTTTACCCATGTTTTCTACGTAAACCACGGTTAAAAGATTGATGATGAGCTTTTTTAACAAACAAATTTTAAGAATGTCCATCAGCATACAAAGAATAGACTGCTAATTGCAAAAAAAGCACCCCTGGCACCAAAGCTTGCCTTGAAATAAAGATAAGCCGAGGGCAGATCGCTCTTTTTACGTAAACTTTACCGCCTTCATTTTCAATTAATAGTCTATTCATTATACCTTTCTAATAACAGCCCCGTTATTTCTTCTTAACTCTCTTCACAGAACATCTTTTCTTGAGTATGTCCGAGAAATGCCATTGTCTTTCTAATCTGGTGAGATATAGTTCAACATATTTTTTTGCCTACTAAACAAAGAGTTCAATAATTATTCAAGGCTTAGTACAATAAAAACGCAAAACTTATTTAGACAAGATTATCGTTATAGCATAATCTGTGAGTGGGGTTGGAGCGCGGAGCGCGCAGGGTGCGGAGCCCCACTAGAATATGTGTGCGTGCATACGTGTAGGTGTGTGTCTGTGTGTATGTATATTCGAATATATATTAGTCAAACAAATTAATATATTGATTTCATGCTAAGTCTCAAAACATTAAGATATGGCGCTATTTGAAAGTTCTATACGTAACCATAATAACGAATCGTATTAGGTAAGAGTTAATAGGAATGAACGGCATAGTTGTTGATTTCCCCATAGTGATCGACCACTTTATATATTTTCAAATGACGCATGTATATTATATATATATACAAATTACACAGGGGGTCAATCACTCTAATAGTGTCAATAGCTGTATCGTTTACCTCTACATATATATGTTTTTTTTTCGGATACAAAAAAATCAGCGATTAATTGCGAGGGGCTACTTAGTCAGTGGACATGATGTCAACAGTTACAAATTGGTAATATGCAGTTGGTAGATAGTGTGGACTTTTCAATGAACAGATTGTGTACAATGATCAATTTGGCGTGATAACTGTACTACCAGCGCTGCCCTGTTGGTTGAAAATACAGCTGTAACCTGTTACATTTACAGCGTTTTGAAATTGTTGCAGGCTTCATGGTAATTGCAGTCTAGTCTGTACTTTGTGCTGTCTAGATAATAAATTATTTACTTTTATTAATTAATTAATTTATAGTTCTTGCACAATTGAAAAGTACAGATAACACCTAACACAATCTGAACTTAAATTATTACGGAGCCCGCTGAAACTTAAAAACAATGAGAATGTAATAGGTTATAGTTGCATTTTCAACCACCAGGGCAGTGCTGGTAGTACGGTTATATGCCGAATAACGAGAGTACCTTTCACCTGATGACTCAGCATTATTAATTAACGAAACGACTTTCAACCAGATGACCATGCACGCTCACTTGCCACTTTATTTACTGATAGAGCAATAATTCAAAACAAAAGCACCTTTAACCAGATGACTCAGTGTGCTTGCTTGTCATTTTATTAAATATATCATAGGACAATAATTAATAACAAAGGTATCTTTTACCACATGACCCATCACGTATACTTGCCACTTGATGTACGATTTAGTCAAACGTGCTTTTATTATTTATTACTGCTTTGTTAATTTTTAAATTTATAAGTAAGCACGCTATGTCCTTTGGTGTTTAAGCTGTTTTTGTTATATATTATAGATGTATCAGTTGATACAGAGGCATGTAAGCGTGCTAGATAACATTTTGAAGGGCTTTTGTTATTAATTATTGATCTCATAATTAATAAAGTGGAAAGAAAGCGTGTTGTGTTATTTGATAAGAAATGCTTCTGTTGGTTATCGTTTTTTTAATTAATAAATTGTTAAGTGTCAGCGCAGGGTTATTTGTTTAAATGTGCCTGTTGGATAATTAATAGTATTATCTATAAGAAACGGAAGCCCCAGCAGATCTTAGCAGCGAGTTGGGATCATTTTTTCTGAGCGCGATGAGGCAGGCTTGTTTTCATTTGAACGCTTAGATTGAGTTTGTTTTCGTTTAACTATGGCGAATTGGGCATTTTTTCACCCGAGATTGTAATCTGGCCTTTTTTCTTCTGATCTGTCGATTATATACATAAAAGTAGCATAATTATTCGCGGTAGAAGGTAGAATGTCGTTGGAGGGGATAAGAAAATTGACCGAAGTGTTCATGGTGGAGCATAGGTGCACTTTTTGAGTTAAATGAATATATTGTTCACCTTAGAATATAATTTTTAAAATATTGCCGTAGGTACATAAGTATATAGTATAAATGACATCTCAAAACGCTAAATACGTCCGCTTTCTGAAGGAGCCATTAGCCATACTTATAGCGAATGGTAAACTATTAGCAAAAGATTAGGTGCGAAAGAGAGTCGAGCGAAACGGTATTGTTGTTCTCTCTATAGCTACTCATGATTGATTGGACAGAGAACACTATCTTTCCTCTCAACTCTGCTTTTCGTAATTTGCTTTGCTTTCGAAAATATTAAGCACTTGGAGTTTTTTTACTATTTTGCGTTGCCAAAAACTTGTTGACTAAATGTTGCAAGGTATATCCATTGTTTAATGTTATTTTTTTGTATAATTTAAAACATTTGCTCATTTTAGGTTACAATATTCACTCGAATCTAATTATCTCCAGATTATAACACTGTTCAGATACTATTACAGTTTTGTTGTATTATTTATTTATTTTGTATTACTGACAATGTTCAAGAAAAAATATTTCATCTGTTTTATCGTTACATGACAGACGATTGGAAGCATTATATCGTATAGATTTACGGATACTTACTAAATTTACTTACAAATACAGTATAAAAAACATATAATTCTATCCCTTACATAATAATTAAAACACTTTCACTTTCTATATAAAAATGTTTATATTAGTTAACATTTTTAATGCTTTTTAGGCTAGTATGCAAGGAATTGTCTAGCACATCCACTGATGATTCGTTCGTTTTAATCAACGTAAGAATATTCATATCGTTGACAGTAATTTATCTCAATTACAATATTTTGTTATATTAAAAACGCACCTCTTTTTCAGGATCGCACCAAAGAGTCGGCCAATAACGATGCAGATGACGTTGGTAGTATTAAATTTTGTATCGACAAAAAATTGGCTACATTTTTTTACGCTTGTGGTGTCTCGTTTCGAACAGTCGAAAATCCGTATTTCCTTGATTTCGTATCTGCTCTTTAAGGTATTAATTTTAAATACTCTCCACCTTGTAGAAAAACGTTAGCAACTTAATTCTGTGCTGTTAAGCGTGAATAAGGACATAACCAATAAAAAGAAGAGCTTACTGAATAATACTAACAGTATTTTATTGGCAGACAAGTGGCGCAACAAAGTTGCAAACCAGAAACTTCTGGTGTTTACTTTAAAAAATATTCACGTATCACAGTGCTTCCTATCCGTCATTGATGTTTCCACCGAAAGAGGATATTCCGAAATATTGGCTGATCACATTAATTCTGCCATTCAATTGGCCGAAGAGCAGTATGGAACCAAAGTCATTGCCTTTATCAGTGATAATGACAGCAAAATAGTTTGTGCTGGTAGGCTTATTGAAGAGAAGTTTAAAAGGCCACTTATACAAACTACGTGTGCTAGTCATTCCGGAAATCTTCTAATCAAAAGTTTAGTTTCACTAGAATTTTGCAATCTTCTTAGAGATATTGTCAATACATTTAGAGATCCTAAACATGAATCTCTTTCAATTCGAGCTGGTGGATCTAAGTTGAAAAACTATCCTCACGCACGTTTCTGTTATATTAGAGAAACGTGTGAAACAATTTATAAAAATTTAGACTATATGAGAGATGTCACTCTTTTACCAGATATCAACATACGGGACGAACATAAAGAGCTACTTTTTAGTAAAAAGTTTGAAGAAGATCTAGAAAATACTACAGATATTGTAACATCTGTTTGTAAACTGATAAGCGCTGCTCAAGGACCGTCCGTCACTGAAGCTGATGCCACAGAGATGTGGTTGACATTAAGTTCTCCCAATGCCACATTTGAGACTGAGTTGAAGAAAAGATTGGCTAAATGTATTTATCCTGTTATAGGTTATGCTGCAAATTTGCTTCACAATAAATACAAAGGACTTAAACTTAGTGAAGAACAAAAAAGTATAGCTTTTCAGTTTATTGAAAAATACTCGGACACTGAGACCTATGCAGAGTTTAAACGTTATCTAAGCATTAGAGAAACATTTGAAAAATATGAAGATAACTGTTGTCCTATGTCTTATTGGAGCTTATGTGGTTATAAATTGCCGTTATTAAGCCAATTTGCTTCAGAAATAATCATCATACCAGCCTCGACCGCTGAACTAGAAGGAATTTTTTCAAAATGGACTTTTGTTCACAATTTATACCGGAACCGATTGAGAAACCATAAATCTTACGTATTAGCTGATGTATATCATTCCCTGAAACATCCGTCATTTCAAGATATAAACTTATAAACATCAACACTCTCTTTGTCTTTATAGTCCGTGACTTTTTAGTTCCTTTTTTATACCAAAATTTTAAAAACATGTACATCTACAGAAATCTTTTGCAACGAGCGATCAATTTTGTCAGCATTTTCTCATACTGAAAGAAAAAATTTTTTTTACTTCAATGAATCAACCTTTTTAAATCGATAATGGCAACCAGAATTGTACAAAATGGACTTCGGCTACTCTAAATTCTCAGATTACACACACACACACACACACACACACACACACACACAAAACATATTTCTTAATTTTTACGCAGTAAAGATTTGCAAAGTTACATGCAATTGCAGATAATGTATGTAAAAGAGGTTGTATTTGATCATACAGATTTACTGTTAATCTAAGAGCTGAGTGCATTTTTTTGTTAAATTTACTCTTATTAGGTGTTATCCCATAACGTTAAGTAATGAAGGAGAAAAGTTTTTAACGGCAAACTGTCTCTTGATTATTATATAACGTTTTCTTCCTATGTTACATTATTTACTTATAATTTTGAACGTTTTAACAATAAAAAAATGTTTAATGGACTCAAATAAATATTTTTACGGCCATATACCATCAAACTTTATTTAATATGTCTTATCAATGTATTATAT
>NW_019379902.1:87227-155044 GCF_000648655.2 Copidosoma floridanum | reverse complement strand
CTATAGAGATCGGAGCACTGGCCACGACGAGACGTGAAACGTAGAAAGGCCGCTATGAAAGAGTCGGCAGTGTAGTCCTCGACGACCTCCAGATGTACAGCTCTCGTGACCATACAAATAAAGACCGCAACGTAGCCCTTAAGGGTGCCTCTCCCGCGGTGCTTTGCTAAACGAACAGGAAAAGGACCGGCGTAATCCACACCAGTTCTTAGAAATGCTGGTGAGGGAGTTACTCTTGCAGCTGGCAGATCTGCCATCAACTGCGTTTGTGGCTGTGCAGCATACCGGCGACAGGTCAAGCAGTGAGACAGCACAGAACTTACAATCTGACGACCATTTAGTACCCAGTACTTTCGACGAAGAGCGGTCAAAGTTATTTGGGTACCACCGTGAAGAGTAAGAAGATGATAGCGTTTAACAAGTAACAGGATGAGAGAATCTCTACCAAACAAGATTAGTGGGTGTTTCGCGTTAGAGTCGAGGAAAGCGTTACTTAGCCTACCTCCAACTCGTAACAATTTATCAGAGAGAAAAGGAGCGAGCTTACGCAAACGGCTCGAGGCAGGAAGATGCTCCTGTTGACTAATGGGCAGATTAGCGTTGCATTTCAAGACGGCAATGTCATGAGCAAAATGACGCTAATGATAATCAAAGATCAAAAGCAGAGACGCCGATTCTAACTCAATGGTAGTCAAGCTGGAATAAATGTATCAAGCAAAAGCTTCACGTTTGATGAAACTCAGGTCAGTGGACTGTACAGATGTAGTTAAGGATGACTGCCTCAGTCTACCAAGACATCGATAAGCGAAACGCAGGACGTAAGCCGTGACCCGTGTTAACCTGAACCAATGAGAGCAACGGCTAAGGAGCGAGGTAACGAAGGAGTCAGGCTCCTTTTTCGAACAACTTGCTACGAGGTTGAATGAGGGAGACGGCTCGATGACTTCAAGTTTCAGGTCAGGGTACTGGGGATCAGTCTCATGCAACACGTCTGGGCCATGAAACCACAACTGCTTGGCAATTAGCTGCCTAGGGAGAATGCCTCTAGATGCCAGATCAGCTGGGTTCTGTTTTGAGGAGATGTGATGCCATTTAACGCTCGGCATCAAGTGGTGGATGTCTGAACATCTGTTGGCTACGAAGACCGGCCACTTTGACGGCGGAGCGTTAAGCCAGTGGAGGACATTAAGAGAATCCGTCCACAGGTGGATGGGAACTCCATCACAAGGACAGCTATCAGTAAAGTGTCTTACGACTTTAGCCAGTAGATGTGCACCGCACAACTCAAGCCGAGGAATGCTCAGCACCTTAAGGGGGGCAACTCGGGTCTTGGCTATTTGAAGCGACACGTAAACAACATTTTCTACAACCACGCGGGTGTAGACGACAGCGGCGTAGGCTGACTTAGACGCATCAGCGAATCCATGTATCTCTAACCGGATACTAGGGGAATAAAAGTTCCAACGGGGAATCCTCACTTGATTGAGTTGAGGAATCTCACTCAACCACCTGACCCAAGGTTCAACAACTAAGTCTGGAAGGGGCGTGTCCCACGAAATTTTAAGCAACCACAGTGATTGTAGCAACATCTTTGGAACTATTATCACCTATGAGAACCAGCACAAAGGATCGAAGAACCGGGCAGTCTGGGCAAACAAGGTTCTCTTGGTCCAGAGATTAGGAAACTCATCAATCGTGAATTTGAAAGCAAATTCATCAGTCTGGGGGTCCCAAGACAATCCAAGGACTGGAATGGCTTCTGGATTTTCTTGCAAAGTCTTTGGCTGGTCGACTCGATGGTCAAGAGGGACGCTAGCCAAAGCCTGCGGCGAGTTAGAGGACCACTTGCGAAGAGGAAATCCACCTAACCGTGCCAGTTCCGTGAGTTCCTCACATTTTATTGAGGCCTCCTCCACTAAATGACTGCCTGACAAACAGTCATCTACGTAAAATTCCTCGCGAAGAATCCTGGAGGCTGTAGGATGCGATTCAGCATGCTCAGAGGCAAGTTGACGTAAGACACGAGTCGCCAGGAACGGGGAACACGCGAGACCATAAGTGGAGGTAGTAAGGAAGTAGGTTTTGATCGGAGAAGAGACGTCTGGTCTCCAAAGGATCGCTTGAAAAGTTTGATCGTCTGGATGAACTGGAATCTGCCAGAACATCTTTTCTACGTCGGTGATAAAGACAAACTTATAAAACCGCCACCTGAGAATCAGCTCGAAAAGAGTTAACAGGAGATTTGGACCTGTGTGGAGTAAGGAGTTCAAAGACAGACCACCTCTGTTCCTAGCAGAGCCATTAAAGACAACTCGCAGCTTAGGAGTTGGCGTATTGGTCTTCAAAACTCCATGATGAGGAAGAAAACACTTCGCTAGGCTCGAATTCGATACTTTGCGCATGTGACCAAGAGCCAGGTACTCAGCCATAAAGGTCTTGTATGACTCGAACAGGTGAGGGTTATTCCTAAACCTTTTTTCTTGTTGGCGAAACATGGAGAGCGCCGTATTATAAGAGCTTTCCCGAAGGGAAAAAGCGTCGGCAACTTGACCTTTAAACGGAAGTCTGACCACAAATCGACCGTCCGAGGATCGCGAGTGCGTGTGAACAAAATGTTCCTTGCAATGAAGATCCTCTCCCTTGAGCTCTGGTATAAAGAGGGGTTCTTCGACTAACCAAAATCGTTGCACTATTTTAATTAGATCAAGGTCTTTAGAGATGTGCATTACGGTAACCTCTTTGGGTTGGGCAGTGATCATGTTATTTTCCCGGTTCGCAGAAGGGACATTTTCCGGTGGATGGGGCACAGGTCCGGACAGTAACCATCCAATGCTGGATGTGAAGGCTATAGGTTGATTTGCAGGGCCCCGTCGAATCGAGTTTTGAATAACATGAGCATAGACCGAGGCTCCGAGCAGAACGTCTATTTTATCTAGAGTGTATAGGTCAGGATCTGCAAGTTGGAGTCCTTGAATGTGAGGTAGTGTTAGTAAGCTCCTTGAAATTGGAGGCTTATAAAAAGAAATTTTCGAAACTACTAGGACCTTGGTATCACACTTAAAACTCAATTCGAAGTGAGGTTGGAAAGTTATATAGGTTCTCTTCCGAACAGAGGTCGTAGAAGAATCACCTACACCAGTCAACGAAATACTAGCTGGGTGAGTTTTGAGACTCAACGTATCGCAAAGCGAGNACTAGGACCTCGGTATCACACTTAAAACTCAATTCGAAGTGAGGTTGGAAAGTTATATAGGTTCTCTTCCGAACAGAGGTCGTAGAAGAATCACCTACACCAGTCAACGAAATACTAGCTGGGTGAGTTTTGAGACTCAACGTATCGCAAAGCGAGTGAGTTATTAAGGAACTTTGAGAGCCCTGATCAACCAAGGATCTTACTGAAACTTGCTGACCATGGGGACCACGAACATGAATTCGAGTGGTAGCTAACAGAACTTTTGGTCCCGAGGGGAATCTAGGGCTAAGGGACAAGCTAGCGGTAGCGCAAAAGCTTTGGTCGGACTGAGACCCTTGATGCTTGTCATAATCTCCCTCTTTACTATCTGTAGATTTACCTGACAAGTTTGGACCTTTCGCGGGAGTAGACTTAACCTCTTCCTTGTGCAACATGGTGTGGTGCTTCCGGTGGCAAACTGAACAGGAGAACTTACTTTTGCACTGCCTAACAAAATGTTGCCCAAGACAGTTGAGACAAAGTTGTCTATCGTTAATGATCTGCCTCCTTTCATCGAGTGATTTATTACGAAAAGACTGACAAGAGAGCAAGCAATGGGACTTACCACAAAGAAAGCAGCTAGGAGATCCTGACTCATCAGGAGATGCAGTGCTCTGATGAACAAACGAAGATTTCTGTTTGGATTTCAAAGAGTCAGGTTGTTGGCCTGGGTTAGGCTTCCGTTCAGTCGACTCTAACGTCTCTAATGTAATGATTTGTGCAGCGATGAACTCACGCAAACGATCAAGAGTCGGAGGTTCGTCACTACTACCTAGATGCTTCTGCCAATCTCTATTGTCAAAATTATCAAACCCACTAACGATGAGAGCGATGAGAACGTCTTCACTTCCGTTTTCTCTACCCAAAGTGACGATTGAATCTAGGGGGCCTAACATTTCCTTAGCTAAGGGCTTTATTTCCGCACAGGAGTTGGATTTCATATTTGAGCAACTAAGAATCGTACCTGTGTATGTAGTAACCAAGCGCCGCTTATTGTCATAATACCTGACAAGATCGTCCCAGGCCTGTGCGTAGTTTTTACCCGAGAGAATGACGTGCGCGCACAGCGGCGTAGCAGCAACAACGCTGATGTGACACGTCGCCAAACGACGACGCTCTCAGGCAGGCTGGCCACCTGTAATCAAACAAAGATAACCGCGGCAGCAGCGGCAGGCGCGGCTGTGACGATCACACGTGCGCCGCAAGCGCAAACGATGATGGCCGTTAGCGAGCTGGAGGCTCGCAAGGCTCGGCGCGCTTCGGCAGCCGACGATATGTGGCCAAGGGCAAGCGGGTAGCTCTGCAACCTCGGCGTGTGGCAATGGCCTGCAGCTTTGTGTATAGGGCGGGCGCGGATACGACGTCCACAGCACCACGTACGGAAGCACGCAGGAGAGCACAGCAGCAGCGGCGGGTGTGGCTGCGTGGTGTGTGCGCCGGAGGCGCAGGCAAAGATAGCCGTCAACGATCTGGAAGCTCGCACGGCTCGGCGCGCTTCGGCAGCCGACGATGTCTTGTTTACGTCACCCTGTCCCTATCTGGCTCGAAGGACCAATGTACGGGATGATGCCCGGGAGGCAGTGCTCCTGCACTGTTGTTGCGCCAGATCGTGTGGACGAAGGAGTTGACGAGAACTTTTAGGAATTGTAGTGTACGCGGGTAAATAAAAAGGCGACTTCCTTTTATTGAATCAGCTTTAATTTTCGTTCGGAACTGAACACTCACGTACATTGACTTTCTTACACAGGAGGGAAAAGAGACGCAGTGCAGCGTGACTGGCCCTCACTGACTTGGTGGAGCGATGTTAAGCCGGGGAGAGCACGGAGCTCAGTCATACCGTCTCTTTCTAGCGCGGCGCATGCGCTTTTCACTCAGAGCACACGCGTGGAGCACTCGGCTGAAAACACTTTTGCCACACATACACGCACACAAATGACATCAAGCATTTGATGTCATACATTAGTTGTGACATCTTTTGCAATAAAAGTTGTAATTTATGTTGTAATATTCTTTGCAATATATTTTGCAATCAATTATTGGTACGGGATCATCAGAAAGGCGCCCTGAATTATGTACCAGATGCGCTTTTGCGACTATACGAAGAAGAGAAAGAGCTTCCCGTTGGAGCACTGATCCTTACGAATACCACGCAAGATGCCTGGTACAACGCCTGGTTAGAAAATGTTAAGCACTCTCCTACCGATTTTCCGCGCTGGAAAATCATCGGGGGACATCTCTACGTGTACCGCCCCGATCCCAGAATCGACGATACCCTGAGTGACTTAGATGCGTGGAAACTCGTCGTACCCGAGAAGGGGAGAAAGGGAGTGTTGCAGGAATGCCACGATGAGCCGTCAGCAGGCCACCTTTGTCTCGAGAAGACCTTCTCTCTCCTGGCCTGACATTACTACTGGCCTAAATATTATCAAAGCACAGCCAAGCACGTGAGAAAGTGCTGAGTTTGCCAGCAGCTTAAAGTGGAACAAAAGCTGCCAGTGGGGCTGATGGGCAGACGCGTAAATCCCCGGCCCGTGGTAAACAGTTGCAGCTGACATCATGGGTCCGTTGCCATGCAGCTTACACGGGTACGAGTATATCTTGATCTTTGAGGATTTGTTCACTCGGTGGATTAAATGTGTACCCCTGCGAAAAGCCAATGCGAAGGCTGTCTTAAGTGCCTTCAAAGAAAAGATTATTTCGCGATTCGGTGCGCCGCTTAAGCTCCTCACTGATAATGAAACGGAGTTTAAGAACCGCCTGATCAACGACTACTTGCAGGAACGGAGTATTGCACACTGCTATACACCCGCAAATTACCCCCGCCCCTTTTTTGTTTTCTTACTCCTCACATGGCATTTCATACATTTGATTAACTACTAATATTACTTCTCTCCACCTTTCGTTACATCTATTTCTCATTAACCTTTTCCAGTGATGGACCCAGCCCTTGAGATCAAAATGGAAGAACGGCTGATGGGTTCACGCTTGGACGAACAAGAAAAGCCCGCAAAGGTGACGGAATCCTCCAGCCACGTCCCCAATGAGCCACTGACCATAGATTGGCTAATGGAAGCAGACGACCTTGTGGCAATTTATGCAAGCAATTTTTTTTTATTAGAAATAGTTTATTCACAACACATCAAGTCCCCCTGTTTTATATTGTAGTTTTTCTTTATTATTACATTTAAATAAACATTTATGATAATTTTTAAAAACTTTTGCCTGACTTGGATATAAAGCATTTTCAAGAGTAACTTTAAGAGAGAAAATATTGCTTGTGAAGAAAATAATGTTCCTGAATATTATCTAGTTGGTTAACTTTCAAAATTAAGATTGGGAAAAATTATATCTATTAATAATTGTATGATTCAGATGTGAATAAGAATAACAATAACACTTGGTATTTACACTTTATATAGAAGTAAATTGGCGGACTTGTATCCCATCCACTCTGGCCAAGCGGTAAGATGCTTGCCTGATAAACTGAGGGCTCGAGTTTGTGTCCCATATTAGCCGAACTTTTTTTTTTTTTTTTCCCTATAACTGTTGATATTTCAAGTAATTATTGTATTAATGTATGAATTTTAATCGTTGCACAAAATTTTTTTATTTATTCTTCTTTCAGAAATCTTTCAGAAATCTTTGAGAACTCAGGTAAGAAATTACATGAGATATCAGATGAGATTTCGGGTAAGATTTGTCAGGAGGGAATGGGATTCTAAGAATTGCCTCCAATGAAGTTTTTTGAAGATCCCCTGGCTCACATGGCTTATACTTGCAGTATATAAAGTGCTTGGTGTAATTGGATGGACTGAACTAAAAAATTAAAAAATAAGGTTAGAATAAATTTAGTACCTAGTGCACGTAAGTGTATTATTGGCACGCACTATTAAAGTAAGTCAGAGTATAAGGTAGTACATTTATATTTTATAATTACGTCAAGCTAAAAGGTCCGTAAAAATTTTACATGATGGAGTGTTAGAGTCCAACAATCTGAAACTTATATGGCAGTGTTACGTCTGAACTTTTATAAGTGAAGGACAGAACTCCTAGATTCATTCTACAAAGAAATAAGTCTAATTTTTCTTCGTCAGGAAACTGCCGTTGGTCCAAAGGCCTTATTTGCTCTTACTTACAATATACTTTCATTTTAAATCTTTGACTTGGCGATGTGGTGTTAGGTTTTCACCGAATGATATGTGTACAATAGTGTTAGTATGTCTACGCGAGCTGGCGTTAAACTACTGTTCTAATTTATAACTTACGTAATCAATAGTAGTGTGTTTTATTCATCTTTTTATATCAGATCCTTGTAAAAGTCTCTGCTATACGTTGTCTACTTAAATTTTCCTCGATATAAAATTTATTTATCAAATAAGGAATTTCATATAACTTAGTAATTGGTATATTTTTGAATTAGGTAAGTGAAACTAATCAACAATTAAGTTATCTCTTATCTGGTGATTTAACAAACTCAGAAGAGCCAGAAATAGTTGTTTTTATAAGTAGTGTAAATTATAAAGTTTAAGATTCGCACTTACGATGTTTATACAATTTATAATTTTCTTAACGTAACTAACTTCTATAAAAGTTGGTAAGCCGCTGCTTGCGCGCACGCAGTCACAAGATCTTACAAGGTTGACCACAACGATGATCCTAATCCTATACAAGAGTAAGGTAAGTGTCCCAGTAGTTAGCCACCTTAAGGCGGTTATATCTCAGTACTGGGCTACCTCTACGTTCAATATATGCAAAAGCTGGTGACCATTTATTGGGACACATGCATTGACTAACAGTTGACCACCAGATTTATCTGTAAATTTTATACAGTGGCCAAGTATTGGGACCAGTTTTTCGGTAGTCAACTACTGGGATATTTACCTTACTTGTGGTGATGACAATAATAAGGTTACTGCTTTTAACGTTGGCACTCGTTTTGTTCTTTTGTTTTTTTTTGTTAAATTTCTTTTCCTTCTGTTTTTCTTCTTTTATAATGCCTTTTCTTATATTTTTGATGTGAAACATCTATTGCGGCGCTTGGGGGGTAAAAGCGAGCCTTGCGTGGCGACGCGTCGCCACGCGAGCCGTCGCCAGGCTCGTAAGCGGGCTCTCCCCCCACTCCTAGCTAGCATCGCCCCACCAGAGCTGCGTCGCCACGCATGAGCCGCGTCACCTCGCAAGAACCGCGTCGCCAAGCAGCAGTGCCAGACCCAAGCGGGCTCTCTCCCCACTCCTAGCTACTTAGCGCACCACGCCAGAGCCGCGTCGCCGCATGCAAGCATTTTTGTTACATATTTTAGTTTTCTAGACCAACAATAAAACATAATTGTGTTGCACTTTTAATAATACAATTGAGGATTATTTTTTAAATACAATTAACCCTAACGAAAATATCTTTGATATGTATTTCTAAATTCGTAACTCATTTTTTTTTATTACCATATTTTTATACTGCTACACTTTTCCATGTATTAGTAAAAATAAACAAAAACCATTTTTTTAATTTATGCTGCTTATTTTTATTTATACACTCTTGTTCTTACATACTCACATTTCTACCTTATATTTTTTATATCTGTGCCCGATTTTTTACTCTCAAGTGAAAAATTAAAAAATCATGTACTGCATAGGGGTGATGAGCTCAACGTCTTATAGAAAATTTATATGAATAAATAATACAACCGAGTTCAATAACGTATTCTTTGATGTTTCACATCTGTCGGGGGTCCCAAGACCCACACCTGTTTTTCCTCTTTGATTCCTGGCAATAAATTGTGCCCCTCTTTCTTTTTTTCTTACCCAGTGGTTTTCTTTTCTACCTTTCATTTCCCCGATTCCCCGGATATTGTTCCCGAAGCCTACCTGAAAGGCACCTAGGATGTAGAGTTGGATATCTTGGTATCCAACTTCTAGTCGGGGGGTGTAATGGTGCTCCACCGTTAGGCCACATAGGTAGGCTATGTCAGATAGGGAAAGGGGGGAAAAGAGTAAAAGAGACAAGGTAGAAAAGGGGTAAATGAAAAGAGAGGAAAGCAAGAAAAAAATCTGGGAGAAAGCAGACTAGCTTGGGCTCTCAAGTGTGCGTGAAGCAGTTCGTTTTGGTTTTTGTGCGAGAAGCGTCTATCTAAGGTCCGCTATTGCGATTGTTTTAAAGTTATTTTTTTCTGTGGCGTGACGACCAGTGTGACTAAAGTGTTGGACCTGTTGCCGCTATCCAAGCCAGTAGCCACGTCTTCCGAGAGAGACGGAAGACTCTCTCTGCTCGGAGGTCAAGCCAGATCAAGGTCAAATTTCCGGCAGACTACCACTGCCAGTAGAGACACCTACTGGCCCCAGAGTATACGTCGCCATCCCTCTGAGACCAAGAGAGTCGTCATTGCCTGTGACTATAAGTACCTTCCAGCAAGCAGCTGATGGTAAAGGGCAGCGGCCCTCAAATAGCCCGCGTTGTCTGTCTGGTTCACGAGTTTGCGCCATGAGCACGTCGAATAACCACGTGCGATATCACACCCACACATACGCACACCTACACCCACAAGTGTCTTTTGTATTTTGTATTTTCTTTTATGTACTTTTGAATATATTCCATTTTACAGAAAATATTATACGTGAGTGTTTAGTTATTTGTTGAGTGTCCGATTCTTTCCTTGTATAGTGAGAAAGTTGCGAGATGTGATGACGACAACTGAAGTCGTTGCGATACTTGTCCCCTGTGGTGTCTCAGCGAACGAAACTCACGTACATCAATTATAGGAAGTGTCACTGAGGGCATCCACCGTGTTAACACAGGCACGGTCGAGGTCAAAGTTTCTGCTTCGTCACTCCGCATCGGTGGCACCCCGTAACACTGCTCTTACAATTTCAAAGAACCCTCCTTAGCTTCCGTTTGAAACAAAAAAAATTCCATCAGTTCTCACGTCTTTGTCATTACATCTTTGTCAAATGTAGCAAATTATTTTTATTTTTTAAATAAAAAAAGTAATAAGCAATAAGCTTTGGAACAAAAATGTTCAGTGCATTTGGAGCAACTTTCAAATATACATGGCTTGACTTTTATCTAACTTTCGAAGACTTTCGTATATTCTTAAACCCTTAATGGTTGTTGTTAAAATAGAATAGTTAATCATAATTTATGACTTCATGATTCAAATATCAAACAATACACAGTAATATTCTCATTGTAGTGATCACCTTATAAACACGATACATTTATGTTAACTCTAGAAATTTACATAAAAGTTCAAATTTTTTTTCTATTTTTATAAATAATGAAATATTTTACTTAAAAGTAAGATTTGTAATAGATACTCTTGCTGTCAAGAATTCTCTAAAAATAGTCATGTGAAAAAAAAAAGAAAACGCTTTGTTTCCTATTGTATTGCAAGCAATTTTAGTAGAGTAAAAGTTATCTGTGATTTTTTACTTAAAACAAAAAAAAATTTTCAATTCTCAAATATAAAAGATTTTTTGCCTTACTAAATTTTCAACGGTTGGTTTGTTTTCTGAACTATTTGGTCTTAATACATTATTAGGATTCTGACATCTTAACAGCAATATGTAAAGTTAACCGTAAGAAAATAAAGGATTTTTATAATAAAATGCTAATTCATCAAAACTTTGGCAGTGTGACTGAATTATTGTTGTAGTAAAAACTTGATCTAAGGAAAATCGTTTTCTGTATTATGTGAGTGGTAAAGGTAAATTTTCACCTGTATTCCATGTGATTAATAGAATGGAAACATTATTGCCTGATTTTCTCACGTATTTATTTTAGCTTTAATGTTATATTACATAATTAAGTTATGCAAGGTCGAGTTCCATCGCACAAATCATCAAATATACCTAATTTTCTCATTAACATTACAAGTATGACTACTTTTAAATATAAAACATGGTGTGGTAAGCCTTCATGCTTATTATTAAGAGTTGTGACTGTAAAACGTTTATCTATATTATCATCTGTGTGATCACTACCATTGTATTTCTTATAATCTGTACTATTATACGTATATTCAATTTCTTAAATAAAACTTAGAATTTTATGGTTTTAAATGTAAGATAATTAACTGTAGGTTGCTAAAGTTACCTTGTTAAGGTCATCATTAATAACATCTTGATCTTTATAAATTTTCTTAGACATACTATTAGTTTTATATTTTTCAAGAATATTAAATAATGTTATTATTTTTTTTTAAATCCTAATTAATAACAAAGCAAATTTTCTCTTTCTGCAACACACATCCTTNTGTACACAAATTTAAATGAAGATCAAAGAAAAATTTTCAAAACTATTTGTGAACAAGATAATACCTCACCACCATTAGGCCAGCGACTATTTCTTAAGTTTTTTAATATTTTGTCGACTATTTTCAAAGATTTGACAGCTCATTAAAGCTTCATCTAAAATAACTATATCTAATTCAAATGATATTTTTTAATGAAATGAGTATTCTAAAAACTAACTTTCAATGTTAGTTATAACTTATGGTAATCAAAATTTTGTATGACTTGTCATTTCTTTGAGTACTAAAATAGAAGATACTCTTGTAAAAGCCATGTAAGTAATTTTTTTCTTATTAACAAAAAATAATCAATAGTTGTGATCTACAAAAACATTTTTTAAGAAAATTCTAGACCAACAATAAAACATAATTGTGTTGCACTTTTAATAATACAATTGAGGATTATTTTTTAAATACAATTAACCCTAACGAAAATATCTTTGATATGTATTTCTAAATTCGTAACTCATTTTTTTTTATTACCTTTGGGAATTATTGATTAAGTTGGTTCCAGTAGTCCATTACATTTGCATAATTTTTCTTGAAATTTAACTTAGATGTAGTGAAGTAGTATTTTCTTTATTTTTCCTAAAATTGTCGATAAAAAACTGTTTAAATTTTTCTATAAATTTGCCGCAAATATCTTCAGACATTAAAAACCACTCAAAAAACTTTTTTACTAGGTATGGCAGCATAATAATACATGCTGTAAAGAAGTATTATTAATTATATTATCAAATTTCACTTAGCTTGAAGCAATAGCAGCATCTTTAAAATTACTATAAAGTATTTCGTCAACTGTTTTAAAGATCTCAAAAGACTATGCTTTATTAATTAAATATAAAATTAGCTTACAAAAATTCTTGTAGTCCTTACGGGACACTACGTAAAGCTAATTTATAGTTCAATTATTTCGCAATCTTTACCGTTTCATCCAAGTTTTTGTTACTACATGAGGACAACAGTGTTCTGGATTATTAAGATAGCTAATTTTTCTTGCAAAACTATCTTTTTCGTGTAATTTAAACGAAGTCATCAAAGTCATCCCTGAGATTTCTATAGCTTAGAACATGTTATTTTCTTCGAACACTATTTTCTGTTAATTTTTAAAATGTAATAGTAAGGATAATGAAGATCTACATACTTTTTTAATTCTTCAAATAATTCTGTATCATTTTCATTATCGTTTCTATTTGTTTTTGTTATTTTACGAAAGGCTTTATCTTTATCCTTATGAATAAAATCATTATTATATTTTATATTTTAAATAAATGCGCAATATTCAAAATTTTTATGACGGTTATATGTGTACAACAAAATTTTATTTAAGGGTTCTACTTTAAAACTATTAACTAGAATTTTTTCGTTACTATTTCTTGTACTATATATTTGAGTATCACATTTATTATACTACAGTGAAGGAAAATATGCAATGAAAAATCTTGTTTGTTCCTTCGTTGTCATTTACCCTACCATGGGGCCTCTCTCTCTCTCTTTCTTTATATATTTATCTGTTAGTGGGGCTGACGCCCCCTGCACGCTCCACGCGCCGAACCCCTTACTAACAGATTGAGTAGACAAAATAACAACATTACTCTTGTAATTATCAATAGCGGCTGGGAATGAGTTCACAACAGCAGAATATGCGACTCAGAAAGGAGTTGATAAAACAGATAATAACATAAATATGAATTTTCCAATAGAATGTTTGAATAACATCAGAAAAGGTCTTTTACCACATGAATTCAAATAAAAAATAAATGCTATAGTAATCTTCATGAGAAATTTAAAAATTTCCGATGGTCTTTGTAGTGGCACAAGATTAAGAATAACAAAATTATTTGAGTAAAATATAGATGCAGAAATAATAACGGGAGAAAAGAAAGAAGTAATGTTTGTATTCCTAGAATAACGTTGAATACTGGCACCACATCATCATTACCTTTTGTCTTTTATAAAAAACAGTTTCCTTTTGTATTAGCATTTTCTATGACTATCAACAAATCACAAGGACAGAGTTTTCATTCCTTAGGATTGTATATTAAAGAACCCTTATTCTCTCATGGACAATTATACGTTGCTGTATCAAGATGATAGAATCCAAAAATAATTTTTATTTTAATTTAATCTGTGAAAAATGTGGAAAGGGTTACAAAAGAACAAATGGGTAAAAACGACACATAAAATGTCACAATATTAAATTAACACTATAAGTTATTGTTTTAAGAGCTTAATTGTTTTTGTCTATTAAATTATACCTGCTTCTAAATTCTGTCTTTTTGTGAAAAAAGTTCTCAGTTAATCTAGAATTTTATTATTGGACCAGAAAAAGATTTCAAATGTTAAAGTTCAATCAAGTTAAACAAGTAATAGTCCTTCAGAGAAATATAGTGAGTAAGGAGAAGAGAATAGACAGAGGGGCACCTATGATCAGTGACTTGGAAAATCCTTAAAACGTGGTATGACTTCGGTACTAAATAACATACATTTTTTTACATTTTTGATGACGAACTATTCTATAAATAAGTATTTTTTGGGGGGGAGGTGGAGGGGGAGCTGAGGGAAAGTGGGGGAGCTGAGACTCACGTTTATCGATACAACTATATAATGTATATATATATATATATATATAGTNGCAACTTTGATATCCCTCGTTTGCTCTGCGAACTCTATCGGAAGGACTACGTAACTTGCACATCAAGCTACACTGATACCATGAAGATATAGTGTATATATACATATATACTAGTGGGGCTCAAGCTCCCCTGCGCGCACTGCGCGCCAACCCCCCAACTTTTGAATATTTTATGAGAAATACATTTTTACAATTTTTGTGTATTTATTCTTATTTGTTCTTAACTTTTTTATTTTACAAATTTAAAAAACTTATTTCAAATAAATTACATGGGGCTAAATCGTTCAAAGACGTTAAAATATATGATGGAATAACATATAAAAATTTCAGGGATACTGCAATTGCAATGGGTTTAATAGAACATGATTCAGAAATCGACAATATTTTTGAAGAAGCCATACCAGTTTATGCTTCTATACCAGTCAAGACAATTTTTTGCTTGGTATTTGATTTTAGAAAACATTCAAGAAGACAAAATATGGAATAAATAAAAAAAATATTTTACGGAAGACTTTGATGATGATAATAATAATTGTGCTCTTCTACATATTAATCAAATTTTGGTATCGGAAAGTAAATCATGTAAGTCTGTTAGTTTACCGACACCAACCAAAAGCAACTATATAAATAATTGCAATATTGAGGAAATATCTTTCAGTAAAAAAATGTTTGATGTAATGTACACAAATTTAAATGAAGATCAAAGAAAAATTTTCAAAACTATTTGTGAACAAGATGAAAGAGTATATTTCATAGATGGTCCTGGTGGTTCCGGAAAAACCTACTTATATAAGACACTTATTTATTATTTTATTTTTAGAGGTAAAAATATTTTGTCAATGACTTTGACAGGAATTGCATCTGTATTACTACCAAAAGGTATGACCAGTCATAGAACTTTTCGTTTACCTCTAGACTTAGATAATATTGAAAGTGTATTTTCAGATATTGAAATTGAAAAAAAAAAATAAGGGAAGTTGATTTAATAATATAAGACGAGGCTTCTATGATTCTGAAAAAAGCTTTAGAAATTGTTGATAGAACGTTGAGAGACTTGTGTAATACAAAACTTCACTTTGGTGATAAATAAATGGTATAAGGAGGAGATTTTTGACAAATCTATCCAGTTATAAAAAACGGTAATAGAACTATAATAATAGAAGAAACTATTAAATCATCATTTATGGAACTTCTTCAAAATATAAAGATTACAAAATAATATCCGTTCTTGTAATAAGGAATTTTCAAAATTATTGTTAAGAATTAGAGAAGGGGACATGGAAACATTTAACATTCCTAAATCCTGGATAAAAGATGATGTCTGTACCAAAAAATTTGGTATTTGCAGCAACTGTTTTGACAATAACGTGATCCTAACTTCACACAATGAATATACTTTTTTTTAAACAATTAGATTTTAAGTAAATCACATAGGGAAACTAAAACTTATTCCAGCATCGATACTGCAACATATAAAGGTGTTAATAAATCAAATGATAATATTTATATAAATTTTCTCGTAGAAATGTTAAACAACATCCGTGAAGGCTTGCCACCTCATAAACTTAAATTCAAAATAGGTACAATAGTAATGTCCATTCGATATTTGAGTATATCAGTCGGATTATGTAACGGTACACGATTGCGAATTACTAAATTACTGAAGTATTACGTAGAAGGCGAAATAGTAACGGGAGAAAAAATTGGTAATAAGGTTTCTATTCCGAGAATTACATTAAATACTGGAAATACTTTATAATCGACTTTTATTTTATATAGAAAACAATTACCATCAGTTGTAGCATTTGCTATGACTATAAATAAGTCTCAAGGTTCAAGTTTTGATAATGTAGGATTATACTTAAAACAACCTTCATTTTCTCATGGTTATTTATACGTGGCTTTATGAAGATGCAAAAATAAAAATGGAATTTTTGTTAAAGTTGATAGGAAAAACAGTTTAGAGATTGAAAATATAGTTTGGAAAGAAATTGTTGAATATCATAAGGTATTCTATATTTGTAACATGATTTTACTATTATTTTTTTATGTATAGGTAAAAATTTATTGATAAATAATACATATCATAATTGTACATTGTGTTTATCTATTGTACCAATTTCAGCATTAATTTAAAACAGAATAGAAATGGACGCAAGTCTTCGTGGTTTAATCAGGCTTTATAGGTCATTGGGACGGCCATAGGGGGTAGCTGGGGGGATGTGGGATGTATTGAGAAAAAATACGACACAATATTTTCATTTGATTTGGTAGTAATGTGGTAATAGACTTTAGCACATTGACAGGGCTGGCAAAATGCAACGTTACAAAATGCTAACAAAAAAAGTCAGCCTACCAAAAACTTTCTGCTTACAAGGAAACCAAGGGATCCAATTAATTGAAGTGTAATGAATTGTATTTAAATTTAGCTAATTATAGTATTGTGCACTCATCTGTAACTATTTAATTAAATATTAAAACATACATTGTTATTATCCCATGAAGCCATACGTGGTTGAACCCCCTGGCTTGAATAAAGACTTATACTATACTTCTATACTATACATGTAATATTTTGTGGGGGGGGCGGTGGGGGCCATAAAAAATGCATGGTGGGGGGGTGGGGGGGCTGTGGGGGGTTTTGAGAAAAACTACGATATGTCAAAATAAGCAAGAAAATAACGGATTTTTACCTTATTTTTTTGGGGTTTGTTGGGGGCATCTGAGGGTCGATGGGAGGTTTGTGTGAAATGACCCACTGACTTAACTATATAATATAGGAAAATTTATGTATATCTTCCTATATTTTATAGTCGTAAGAATGAGAGCAAGGTTTTGCTCCCCCCTGCTCCCCCCTTTACCTCCCACCGCTCCCCCCTAAATAAGGTAGTTATTCTTTTATTTTCTTGCATTTTTTGAGCAATCCTACTTTTTTGGTAGCTCCCCCTCCTTTCCCCATGCTCCCTCCAGCTCTCCTCTCAACTCCCCCCAGCTCCTCCCCAGTTCCCCCCAGCTTACCCATATATTATATGAATATATTCGTTAAGCCTTACATATTTACTGTTTTTAGTGGTCTAATTTTCACATATAATTTTATTTGACCATAACAAAAAATTTTGTTGCAATTATCTCACTTACGATGTTAATTTTAATTACATACTCTAAAATTTTTTTTTAGGTACTCTGCTCTTACATAACCTTTCCCACAATCTTGACAAACATTTTTTTAACGTTATTTTCATGACTTTTCAAATATTTCTGTAAGTGATAATTTCTCTTGAAACTTTTTTCGTATTTAATGTTTTCGCATTCCTTTGTATGACGCAAATAGTTTTTCTTGTTTAATATTATAATGCTACACAGATCACATACAAAAAAATTTTTTATTTGAATTTTTTTGTGCAATGATAGACACTCTTGATTTGAAAATTTTGAGTTACATTTGTTACACTGATAAAATTTTGCATTGATGATGGTGTATCTGAAAACATATTACAGAAAGCAGATGGTTTCTGATTACACAAATTTGGGTACTAGAAGGTACTGAAATGTCTTTTTTTGGTAAAAAAACAAAAATTTGCAAGAAAGTATAAAAATAGTAATAAACTATAGAATAGTTTTTTTGGTACCCTCGAATTTTATTCCAAACAATATTTTTCATTTCAAATTTGTTTTCTGATTCAATTGGGATAAAATTTTTTTTTGGTTTCTACATCTAGATAATGCAACATATAATTGCGTATAAGATAATGATGGTTCTCGAAGGTTTACTCCTAAGGCATTAAAACTTTGACCTTGAGATTTATTGATAGTCATGAAAAAAGCTGAAAAAAAGCTTTCAAATTTTATTATTTCTTGAAAAATTTGACGTTGATCATGAGTCAGTTGTGAAAACATTTAATGAAATTTATATTTACAAAATATTCTTTCATTATTGTCAGTTTCAATATTTTTTTTTATCGTTTCTGTAGGTTCTGGTAAACTAAAATCTTCACAAGACATATTTNTGAATATTTAAACCTCATGAATAACAATTTTCTCTAAATTTTACTCTGTTTTTTTATTACCTTCATACTCGAATACTTGTAAGTTCGTTCCATTTCAAGCTACAGCTATTTTGAATATAATATCAGAAGCATACTAGGTGAACTGTGAAAAAATTAAAACTTAAATAAGTGTGTTTTCAGTTTTAATTTGCTATTTACGTACATACAAAAAAATCATGAATTAAGTGTATAATTTAAATATTTTTTCTACTTTATTTTGAAGTCATCATGAAAAAGCCCTTTTTAATATACATTTTTTACATATATAAATTTCAAGTAACAATTAATATAATTTGAATCTTTTTCCATACTTCCTTAATCTAATTTGCAATTATGGGGATCGGTGCGCAGAGCGCGCAGGGGGCATATATAAATATAAGAGCTTAGAAGTATCTATTGACACACACAGGATAGACAGCTCTTTTAAAGAAGGGGGCCACTAGAAGAAATAATAAAGCTCAAGAACAAAAAGTCAAGGGCACATCTCTTGGTCTATATCATCTTTACCACTGTTATTTGAAATTAGCAGATTGTTTCCCATATTTCCTTAAAAGCAAACCAGTAATTATTTCCTAGCGTAAAAAATTTATTCCCAAATATTTTCGAAAAATGCCATAGTCTTCCAAATTCTGTAAAATATACTTCAACATATTTTTCTTAAAATTGATACAACATATGGTTCTTAAAATTGATCGATAGCTATGTGTTTTCTATAGTATATGTAAGTAAGCGTGCTGATTTCAAACAATATAGTTGTAACTATTTTTAAATGATCTCATACTATTAAAAACGTGTTTTGAAGTTTGTTCTGCTCATATTTTGTTATGGTTTTGATAAATAAAAAAAGATAAAAATACCAGCGTATAGGGCGAAAAATTTTCTATCAATCAGCTCTTTTGAACTTTGTTTCGATAAGCGTAAAATGTTAAGAAAGAAAATTAAAAATGCATTTTGGTAGTACCTGTAAGGGTAAGTGAGATAGAGAGGGGTATTGATCGTTTGCTGTCACGCTCCCTCTGTCTCTTTGTACTTATACAGGTATGGATTTTTAATTTCTTTTCTTAATATGTTACGCTTGTACAAAATGCTGAATAATTATTAGAATTACTACTTTTTTTCCATCATTCTTATAAAATTTCTTCTTTATGAACAGTATTACTATAAAATATATATATTGGACCATAATGCAAAGTTCTCCTGGGATCTTTCAATTGTGTTTACCCAAACTCTATCTTAACTCGTCCTCAGTAAAAAGTGACCAAAATTCGAACACAGGAACAACTAGGCACAGTTATCCAAAAAGGGACTAAGGGAAAGAAAGCTATTCACACGAACATATTGTTCAACATCTCAACGACGTCTTTTATTTCGTAAGTCCACAAAGACGTATTTTATTTCGTAAGTCCACACAGACGTCTTTTAGTTAGACATTCGCTGACTAGAAGACGTCTATAAGAAAACTTTAAATATAAAGTTTACTAGGATTGTTCTTTCTTGTTCTCATTGTTTATACGTATATGAACAAAAAATACAACCATAATAAAATTTTTGCTTTTTCCTTATCTATAATATTTAGTAATAAAAATACATATTCGTACATAAACTGTTTTTTAGTAGAAAAATTCATGAAGCATGTGTTTTATAACTAATTTTTTTATTTATAAATCAGTTGAAATTTCTGGCGAAATATAGTCATCAATATCTGTAGTAGTGATTAATTTGTAGTAACAATGCAATCTAACAACAATGTTAACATGAGGTAATATTCTTGTTTGATATTTAATTGTATAAGCATAAGAAATAACTTTTTCGAAAATATTTTGCTTCCTTATATCATGTAATATAGATTATAGTTTTCCATAAAATAGTCTGATAGTAATATCAAATGTATCATTAAAAGTGGTACCTTTAGAAACATTTTTAAAAATTTGTTATTTTTTACTATTCTAGGTTACATGTAACAGTAATTATTTATTCAGGTTTTCCGAGTTTTCCAATTATTTTTATTGCACCCTGATAATCTTTTGCATTTAACTTAGAAACATGAAGTACGCAATTCACAATATTGAAACTCTTAAGCCTATGAGAGTGAGAAAAGTATTTTTCACCCTGCCTCCATGTGTCTGTCTTTCACCCTCTAGAGCTTGAGTAGTTCTGCATTGTGGGTTGCGTGTTTTATGTAGCAGAACCCTAATTCTTACAAAATCTATGGAACCACACTGGATTATAACCATTCAGAATGACTGAGGTTCTTTTCATTTGGGTAATTGCATATGATAATGGGTAAAATATGCTAGATACAAGTACTTTTGGCGCAAGACATTCAGGAGTATTATTGGCGTGATTGTGCCACCACGTGGATGTACAATTATTCATACATAAAATAAAAAACTTTAAACATGCATTTAATGAGCACCTATTTATTTCTAACAATTAATTCATAAAGCACGAGAGATGAGCCATCATTCTTTGTTTCAGTTAATTACAATAAAAACAAATGATTAGGTTACTGTACATTGAAACTTTTGTCCATGATACTTTACTGTATTCGATGTACATTGAAGTAGTTTCATCTAATCTTGAAGTGAAGTATTCATATTTGTATCTAGTACCATCCTAAATGAAAGAAGTCATCAGTACAGAATCTATTTTGAGCCCATGCTTGGTGTATTAGATTCAACATCAATTAAGAATACGGATCAACACATACAGATTTGAGCAATATCATCGTATCTTTTGCAATAAATATGATGCTTCAAATAGTATATTGCAATATGAAAGTTTAACGTATAATATTCATTACTTCTTGTAGTAAAAAATAAAATAACTAATAACTTAGAACCAAAAATAAAGTAGTTATATTAAATTTCACAACTTTTATTCAAAGATAAAGTATGATGGGGTTGGCTCATGGACCGCGCATGGGGCAAAGTGAACCCACTAGTATATATATATTAAAATTATTTTCCCTTCCTCACCCGCTTTTCTGCATTAAGGGATATTTTTTTTGTAGTTGTATGTATTTTGCCTAGTTGTCATTTGTTTGATATCTTTTTCCCCCTCAGCTCTTTATTATTAAATTCCTCACCGTTCCTTAAATATTCGATTTTCTTCTATATTCTACGTAAAAAATCATTTTGCTTAAATTTTAGTGCTCCTTCCCTATTTTCTCCAGTGACTCTTCAAGGACTTACTTAATATTTATTTGATGAGCTTATGCTCAGAAACCTAGATTTAATTGCATTTTAGCTAAAGCTTCGTTTCACTTTAGAGCTTTTTCAGGTCGCAATCACGCACCTCAATTAAAGTCAAAGGATAATTTTTCCTAACAGCATTGACAAAAGTTTCAGATAACCAGAAAGAAAGTGTATACGGTCATATTTGACAAGGATGTATTTAGTAACAATTATTTCATACACAAGAATTTATACAATTATGAAGGTGCCTGCACTACTTTATACTGACATGCACTTGGCAAAGAGAACGCAACGTGATATTTTTTTCGTTTTACTACATCCGTAATAATTCTAACAGTGCTGTTATTACAAATAATTCTATTGAATACAGAGTTATATGGATCGCTTGCATCATTATCTACAACTTTTAGGCATGTAACAGATCAAATTGATAACAAATTTTAATATCTAGTCAAAAAAACTCAACCGTACTTAGAATTCAGGCCTTAGCATTCCTATTATACAAATTTCAAGTTCCTAAAATATAATATTTTTGCCACCATTGACGCATCGATCGATTTTCTTATCCCCTCCCAACAATCTAACTTTGCAAATACCATTATTAGGTTTTTTAATAGTATGTAATATGGTACTGCTTGAATTTGAATTGAAATTTTTCTATGTTTTTTAATTACATTTTGTAACTATATTGATTAATTATCTTTTACAAAAATTGAATATTTAAACCTCATGAATAACAATTTTCTCTAAATTTTACTCTGTTTTTTTATTACCTTCATACTCGAATACTTGTAAGTTCGTTCCATTTCAAGCTACAGCTATTTTGAATATAATATCAGAAGCATACTAGGTGAACTGTGAAAAAATTAAAACTTAAATAAGTGTGTTTTCAGTTTTAATTTGCTATTTACGTACATACAAAAAAATCATGAATTAAGTGTATAATTTAAATATTTTTTCTACTTTATTTTGAAGTCATCATGAAAAAGCCCTTTTATAAAGTAGTTTTCTTATTTGCCTTGGTAAGATAAGTTATATTTAAGCTAAAAGTATTGTTAGTTATCTCATAAAAAAAGTTACTAGATTTGCTTTGTTCATACTATCTTGTGAGTACCAAAAAAATAGGCTTACTCTACTTTCTACTGCTATTACAAAAAAAAAGTTCTTACATAGATGTAATTACTTTAAATAAAGTTTGTCATTAAATTGAATAAATATTTGATTATTATCTGTGCGAGTTTTTCCAGAACCATCTTCTTAATAATATCTTTATTATTTGACTGTAACTGAATGACTATATTATTTTGGCAATTGCATCTGGATAATGCTACATATAGTTATCTATCGAAAAAAATAACGATTTATTATAGTAAATACTAGTTCCATTAAGGATTTGTCCTTGCGATTTATTTACGATCAATGAAAATGCTACTACTAAGGGAAACCGATAACTATGTAAATCAAGAGGTAAAGAAGGATTGTTAAAAGTAGATAATGTGATTTGGAGTATGAAAGCTTTAGTTCTGTTACCCGTAATAATTTTAACTTTAATACAAAATCTATACAACTTTGTTATTTTTAGTCGTTTGCCATTACAAAGTTCATGAATAGTATTCAAATTTCTTATCAACATCAGGATTCCTCGTTTTTTTACATTTTATTCGTGTAGAAAGAGACCTTCTCTAATGTTATGTAAAACTTCTATTACAAAATTAATATTAACATTATTATCAGATGCATTGACTCCTTTATATGTGGACTAGACAATGCTTTAATAAGTGACTATTTTTTTTTGTATTATTTAGGACTTTATTATTTAAACAAATGGCTTATTTATCACGAGTAAATAATTTTTTATTACTTACATCTGATTTAAAATTTCTCCGAAATATTTCTAAGCAATTGTCTGTTATTACTTAGCTTTTAGAAATCTTAAATAATTTGGTTATTATGTTACTAATGTTTAACAACAAACTCAAAAAACTTTTATCAATTGATATAATGTAAGTGTGTTATTTAAAAATTTTTAACAATCCATACAAATATGATGATCTTATCGTTCCATTAATCATAACAATTCTAATAATATTTTTAATGACTGATAATATTTGACAGAAATCTTCACGTATAAAAACTAATTTGTCTTGGAAAAGTGGGTTATCAATACATAAGTCTCTTAAGGCTTAATGAACAATTTTTTATGATATTTTGGAAATCATGGCCACTTTATCTCGCGTAATTAAATCAATTTGTCTTTATCTTTTTTCATCAAATTTAGATTTCAAAATAAACTTTTAATAATACTTCATTGAAACGGTAATGTAAGAGTTCTATGACTCGTCATACTCATTAAGAAGTGTAATTAATTCGGTAGAAACTTTATTTTAGCTTTGATGAATCAATTAAATAACCAGAAAAACTAAGCAGTATAACGTATGACAAATACCTTTACAAGGACGTGAGATTAAGATACGAATGAAATACGCCTCTGCTGCATTACAGAAGATAGAAATTCAAGCTGTAGGTCAAGTCAGTTCAGCATACAACACATTAATCACTCTAGTCAAGTTATTCGGTAAAATCTAACACCACAATTCCAAGTCTACCAAGTCAACAATTCAAAAGAATAGTATACAGTAAGTAAGAGCAAATAAGGTCTTCGGGCCAATGGTTGATTCCTGACGAACAAAAATTAAATTTATTCTTTAGTAGAATGAATCTACAAGGTCCATGATTTACTTACAAGTTCAGACGTAACACCATCACATACGAGATATGTCCGGAAAGTATTGGACCTACCTCTAAAACTCTAAATTTGCATTAAATTTTGCTTTCAGCTCGGTAAAACGAGTTCTGAAGCTATTTAGATGATGCAAAAGGCTTTTGAAAATGAGTGTATATGCAAAACACGAATTAAAGAGTGGTTTAATCGTTTAAAAGAAGGCCATACTTGTGTTAGTAGTAAATGACGTGCATGTGTGTAAAAACCAAACCGAAGTTGCTCAGTGCAGAGAAAAAACAGCTACAGTAAAGTCAAAGCAATATTAAGTTAATGTGGATTGTTTGTTTTACATTGGGAAGGTATTGAGCCCCACAAATATGCACCAACAGGTCAAACAATCAGTGATGAATGTCACGTTAAGGTTTTCGAGCGTTTGTTTAAAGCAGTGAGGAGAAAACGTCCGAAATTTTTTTCCAGTAGTGACTGGCTCCATTATAACGATATATGCACCAGCGTATTCATCGAATCTTGTGCATCGATTAATGACTAAACACATTATAGCATAACTGTTACATCCTTCGTACAATCCCAACATAACCCCCTGTGACTTTCAGCTGTTTCCATAACTGAAAAAACTACTTAAAGGACAGCGATTCGATGACAAAACGAGAGTTAAGAATAATGCGACTAAAGAACTCAAGACCATCCCTAAAATTAAGTTCCAAGACTGTTTAAAAAAGTAAAAATTTCGTTGAAATCGTGTTGTTCAATCAAATAGGAATTACTTTGAAGGACGCTATGCACCGGGCGATTAAGAATAATGCCAGCACAGAGTTTGAGAGGTAGGCCTGATACTTTCTGGACAGACTTCGTACATAATCTGAATTGTACTTGTGATTTGTTTAGTTTAGTAAATAAATTAGTAGGCATTTTCCTACTGCTCTCCTTTTTTTCATTACTGTTTTTTTTGACGACTATTATGTTTTCTAAATGGGCAGATTAATGTTTATTACTCTTACGTTCTAGTTCAAAAATTCTGTTTGAATGTAAAAGTGTTTTTTTTTATTGACAAAAAAATCCATATTAAATTTCTCCTCATATAATTTAGATGTATTATTATCTTGAATGTTTTCAGCAAGAAAAATACTACAAAAAGTTTTCTCAATTAATTCCATAGCATACCAATGGTAACTACTTTAAAAGTTTTTTTAAATTTGCGAATTATTGTTAATAAGTTCCATACTTATTTCAGTTTCTTTAGAAGTATTATTCATTTTCGTTAGAGATTTTTCAAATCTTGGTACTAAGTATAATTTTTTTCTTACGTAATATTGATTCATGAAGAAATCATTCTTAAAATACCATTTAATTTACCAATTGTATTATTTTTTCCAGAAAGTTCTCTTATCCTTTTTTTTGGGTTTTATTGAACAAATAATGTTCTAAAATGTTAACGTACTTCAAATCCTTAGCAAAATTATCTATGTCATTTAATTTCAACCATTTTGTAAGCTCAGTTTTATTATTCTATATTGATTAAGATAAGTAATGTGGTAACGTAAAATGTACTATTCTAGATTATTATTATTTTTATGATTCCTGGTCACTACTAACAAATCCTTAATTAGATTGGCATTATTTAGTATAACATGCTATATATATAATTCAGTAGCTAAATCACACCTTGTGTCGATAGGTTTTAAAGCTACTAATAGCCCATCTAATACTGGTTTGGTTATATTTCAGCCTCCACCTCTTTTTATATCTCTCCACTCCTTTTTTAATTCTCTAGATGGTAGAATACTCTTTCTGCAATTTACTAGTGCACCTTATTTTAATGGTTTCTCAAATTTTTGTATACTTTGCTAAAATTGTAAAGTTGTTACCGATGATTTTATTGCTGTTTGTCAATAACAATAACCCAAACTCATTTTCTCATACTTAAGCTATTATCATATAAAATCGATGTACGGGCCATTTTATAGGTAACTCACAACATTTGATTATAACTGATATTACTTCTTAATAACATAAGAACTTAACTTTATTTGTACTGAATTGCTAAATAGAGGGATTTTTTATTGAATTAAAAAATTTCACACTAACTTTAATAATATTTAAAAAATAATTATCAGTATTTTAACTTCACGCTATTATTAGTTTCGTCCAAATCTCAATCAATATTAGTTTCTTCTTAACGTATATTTTCGTATATTTTTTATTAAACCGCTTTTTTAATTTGAGAGCTCAATCATATATTCATTTCATTTTTTGGGTTCGTCTTTCCTTAATTTATTTATTTTTTTTAACAAATTGCCATATAAAACAATAAGTACTCTGTTAAACATGTCCATATCCACTGCTAGTCTGAAAAACAAGATTTTAATGACAAAAATTTTCATTCTTACAGTGATATCGACTTTTTTATACGTATTTTCTTTGTCACTACGTAATACGTTTCCTTTTCACTACGACTTCCTTTTCTTTGAGTATAACCCCGGTTAATTGGTGGTGGTAACAATCGGCTAAGAATATTATCTGTACCGAGGAAACTCTAAGATTAGGAACCAACACACAAACAATGATAGTGTTTATATGTCGGAGGGCGGGTTTCTTGCCCTGTGTAAAAGAGCGAAATTGCTCAGATTGCCGATTATATATAATATTTAAAATAATTATTATGAAGTTTCAAAATTTATCTGTTGAATAATCAATTAATTCCTGTACCATATACAGCAATTGTTTATTGATTATTACTTTATTGAATTCTCCTGAATATTCCCTTAGTTTAATTAATTTAATAATATAATATCTTTTTTAACTTATTCAATATTTTTCTAATCTAAGATCTTTTTTAATTTATTCCTGCCTCTTTTTGGGGTACAGATAATATTCTCAGTTTATATAAACGATTTGAAATCTTAACAGCTATTTTTCTAGTTTTTATCTTAAACTATAAAAGGAACTCGCAATCTTACGTGGAGGGGAAGGTTTGCTTAAATAAGTACAATCAATTTATTTTTAATTATCTTATATTTAATTAATCAAATGATTCGAAGGAAATTATATCTTCAATTTTTACATGTATTAATTATATTTGAGTAACCGCAATTATTTACGTTAATAATAAAAAAAATATATAATATACTCGATAATTTACTTAAAATTTATCCGCCCTTTTAATAGAGAATTTTACATAAATGACAATTTGAATTTTCCCTCCTTAATATCTCTGCTTAGACACGTTAGGTTAGACTAATACGAATTTTTATTACAACTACGGAAAGTTAGTGTTAGGTAACTACCTATCCTACCAAGTGACGTAAGGTTAGGTCGTTCTCAGAGCCCTTGGGTGTCTTGAGCACTGCTCAAGTCGTCAACCCAGGAACTTCGCCTAAGAACGTGGTCGCTAACCCTAGTGCCTCGGCTACTTGGGGATGCGTCGTCTCCACGCTTAAAGCGGTCGAGCACCGAAAGTCCAAGTAGATACCAGTTAGTGGAAGTGTTACCTGTTGGTGGTGTACGAACTTACTTTTCAGCTATCAGCCTTCGCACTCCGTCTCTTTCTCTCCCTTTGTGCTCGTCGCGGTATTATACCGGTGCACAGGAAAATTCCAGGTCTGGGTGAGCAACGGAGTTTCCGCGTCCCAGGCTCACTGAAAGAGGACTCCTTTTGCATTGCGCACTGGTGCCTTTTATGCTAACGTTGTTTCCTTTTGAGTAGCAGGTTTTCCCTTCTTTGGGTGAACGCGCTCTAGCGTTTTCTTAACGTACTAGACGCACATTTTCCGCGCGCGGTGTTCAAATTTGAATTTTAAAATAGGAATGTTTTTTATAAAATTAAATATATGTAAAAAAAAAAATGTGTACTATTGAATTGTCTATTAGTCGGATTTTTTATTACAAGAAAATATAATAAATAGAAGAATATAAATATAAATGTAAAGCGTGTATTATAAATTCTAGGTGATAGAAGTGCCCCCTTGCAGTATTATACTATAAAAACAAATTTAAATCTTTATAGCAAACTTTTATCACATTTTAATAAAATATGCCACTGCCAGTTATTGATAATATCCAAAGTTTCATCGTAATGTTAAACACATTATCGATTTGATTATTAGTTTGTTTTTAAAAGTAAATAAGTGTAAGGCAGCAATCTCTTTTTTCAAAAAAGTTGTAAGTAAATTTAAAAAATACAAAATTAACACTTATCAATTGCACAAACATTTTGAAAATATTGAAACACTTCTTACGTTTTTTGATATGTGCACAAAAAGTATTTTGATTTGATCGAAGTACAAAGAAATCAATAAATAAATGTTCTTTGTAATAATTCGCAAGGTCCAGGTATTGATTAACAATTATATTATTGAAAAATTTTATATTCAGCATTCATGGGGTAATAAGAATGTAAATAAAATTTCTTATAACTTTAAAGTGTCTTATTTAAAAGAAAAATAAAATTAATAATATTTGTTAACAGTAAACATAACTTTAGAATCTTAATAATAACACCTAGCAGCACCTACTTAGCTAAGTACGTGTTTTTGGTGAGTTGCATAAAAAATATGAAAACTGTAATGGAAAAATATGTGTTGGATGCGTTTATTTTATTTTAGTTGGATCGATGTATAGTGTACCTAAAAATTATCCTAAGAAATTTTGACACTCTATGTTTCACCCAAAATTTAACTGATACTTATTTTTTTTATTTACCTATTCGCTATTCGCCTGTTGCACTCTTTTTCTTTTTCTTTAACTTTTTTTACTCATAAGTTTTTATCTCTCATATTTATATGATATGAATTTTTTCAACAATCTTTTTTTTGATTAACAGTTGTTAAATAAACACACTTTCATCAGAATCGAAAGATTTATGTATTATTTCAGAATACTCATGGAACTTAACGATTTATTTTAAATTGTATTGTTTAATGTATAAATTATTTTATTTATATATTGTACAGCCATCATGTTATAAACAATCATTTTAACAAAACCGCTGTATTTTTTAACATTTAGTGCCCTAAGACTTTTAAGTCATTTCTCTAGTCTTAGACCTATTCCAAAAAACCGCCAATCAGCATCACAAATTTTTGCAATATTTAATACTTATGTACTAATAGAACTTGAAGAGATGTTGGTAAGTAGTATCATGAGTACGCACTGACTATTGCTCAGGCTGCCCTGGTAGCACAGTTAATGCAATTCTTATGCAATTCTTACGTAAAGTTTCGTTTAGTAAATAAATTGCATAAGACGAGGCTCGGTCTGCTTCTGCAGAATTACATGAATCAGCTGCTAGGTAATGGTGCAAGACACTTGCCGTAGAAGTGCACAAGATTAGCATTAATTAACGTTACTTGAATACACTGGCAAGTTCATCAGACGTGCACAAGAAGTGCACGAAGGTGCATGTGCATGATGCTTGCACAAGAAGTGAATAAGACGTGCATAAAGTTACTTACAATAATTTTGTTTACTTGAACGCACTTACAAGTGCATCAAACGTGCACAAGAAGTGCAAAGGGGTGCGTATGCACGAGACTTATGCAAGAAATGCGTCAGAATTGCAAAAAGTTACTTGCATTAATTTTTCCAGTTTGGTGCACTTACAAGTCAAATCTGCTGTTCAAATAAAATATTGTTACTTTTTTTGTAAACGTACGGAACTTTTTTTATACAGGAAAATAATTTTCTACTTATATCTGCGATAATTGTGGTTTTGCGTGCCAAATACAAAAAACTATGTTGTAGACTGAAGATAACCTTTTCAAAGAACAGATTTCCAAAACTCTATGAAACCCAAAAAAATAAAAATTTGTAAGTCCTGTAAATGATTATTTTTACAACCGAATAATTTACTTAGCAAATTTAAAACACAAAATAACCTTTACTTTGTTACAACTAAAGAATACAATTCCAAGATTTAATTGACTACATGCATACTCGGTTAAGGTTATTTGCCAAAAAATACTAACCATTTGTTTTAAAAAATTTTAAAGCCTAGTTGAAGTTTGTGTATTATTAAAGTATAGAAAAAAAATTACTGGGAAATAAAATTTTTTACTTGATAAAAATTGGAAAATGGATTTTCAAAGTACTCAACACATCCATAAAATATTATCAATATAGTTTTGCAATGAATTATCTTTTGCACCTAACAAATGGTAACTAATAGAGTGCAACTTACTCAATATACGTCTTACACAATTCTTGCACACGTGCCCCTTAGCACTTCTTATGGACGTTAAATACACTGGTGAGTGCGTTAAAGTAAAAAAATTATTGTAAGTAACTTTATGCAAGTTTTGTGCACTTCTTGTGCAAGCATCATGCACATGCATCTCTGTGCACTTCTTGTGTACGTGTGATGCACTTGCAAATGCATTAAAGTACAATAAATTAATACAAGCATCCAAATACACGTCTGACGTACTTCTTGCACAAGCGTTGTGTCAACGTGCCTCTGCGCACTTCTTGTTCACGTCTGATGCTTTTGCGAGTGCACTAAAATGTAAAAATTAATTCAAGCAACTTTATGCATGTCTGCCGCATCTCTTGCGCAAGTGTCGTGCACATTCATCTCTGTGCACTTCTTGTGCACGTCTGATGCACTTGCAAGTGCGTTAAAGTGAAAAAATTAATGCAAGTTACTGTATGCAAGTATTGTGCACTTCTTTTACAAGCATCTTGCACCCGAATTTTGCAGCAGATTGATGTAAATCTGCGTAAGCAGACCGAGCATCGTCTTATGCAATTTACTTATGCATGTTTGTGCTAAGGATAGTAATCTTTAAAATTTCATGGATCAATATCTTTTCTGAAAGATATTACTGTTAAAATAAAATTAGGTTGCTGTAACAAATCTTTAATAAATCTTTCTATCAAAAAACATAAGAATATGAAATTAAAAGAATGTAAGATTTTAATAATTAACATAGATTTAAATCAACTTTTATTCTGGTCATATTGTCAAAAGTTTGAAATGAAAGTTGTTTGATATTCATGAAGTTGGATTTATTTATAAAGTATCTTTAAAAATGTTTATGGATAAGCTTAAACATTAAGTGTAAATATTTGCTTAAAACAAGTTGGGGAACGAAACATTGTTTTTAAATAAGTCCATCATTTAAAACATATTTTTTTTTGACCAATAAAATATTCTATAATGATAATTACAATTACTTTCAAAGAATTTCTTTCATTTTGTAACTACTTTTGTAAATTAGACAATCATAAGTGTGTGTAAATATACGTCGAGATACCTCTTATAATAATCTATGACTTTGTTTTTAAGATTCTGCGAGAATTTCTATGCGACAATGTATAAATTATTTTGGTTTGTTAGTATATATCAGGGCCCTCCGGTGAATTTGGAAATTCAAAGTGATCAGTGATCCGTTGGGGGCGAAATGTGAGAAAATAAATAAATACAAGTAAAGTGTATTTAAATTTTCTTGCGTTGATTTATTAATGCGCAACGTTTCGCTGACAATATGCGTCAGCCTCATCAGGCACCAAAATTAAAATTAAAAACACACAATGAGTGATCTGGAAGGCTCAAACACAAAATACAATAAATTTTGATGTAAATTGTTACCGCAGGTACGCAAGAATTCGTAAGTTTGGTTGACTTACTCATCACCTGTCGTGCTATCGACTGACAATAAATTACAACAACAAGCCAGCGCTTATATAGGCGGAGCCGCAAAGGTAGACGGNCACACCAAATCAATTTTGACCATGAATTCGATTGGGATAACTTTAAAATCCTTGACAAAGAATCCAATTACAAAAAAAGAATTATTTCCGAAATGCTTTATATAAAACTCGACAAACACAACATCAATAGAAAGGAGGATGTGCTTTCCTTTAATAGAGCATACCTTCCTTTACTACGAAAGTTTAAATGTCCCGATCGAGTTCATCGCCCTTTACCGTCTACCTTTGCGGCTCCGCCTATATAAGCGCTGGCTTGTTGTTGTAATTTATTGTCAGTCGATAGCACGACAGGTGACGAGTAAGTCAACCAAACTTACGAATTCTCGCGTACCTGCGGTAACAATTTACATCAAAATTTATTGTATTTTGTGTTTGAGCCTTCCAGATCACTCATTGTGTGTTTTTAATTTTAATTTTGGTGCCTGATGAGGCTGACGCATATTGTCAGCGAAACGTTGCGCATTAATAAATCAACGCAAGAAAATTTAAATACACTTTACTTGTATTTATTTATTTTCTCACATTTCGCCCCCAACGCATCACTGATCACTTTGAATTTATTAATTATTTTTATAAACCTTTTAAAATTGTTTATAACTGGCGATGGCATATTTTATTAAAATAAGATTAAAGTTTCCTACAAAGTTTTGAATTTGTATTTTTAGTATGATACGAATAACGTAGTGACAAAGAAAATAAGTACAAAAAAATCGATGTCTCTATAAGAATCAAAATGTTTGTCATTTAAGTTTTATTTTCCAGGCTTGCAGTGGATTTGGCTATGTTTAACATACTACTTAGTGTCTAATATGGCATTTGGTTTAAAAAGAAACTAAACAAAAGACGATACCAAAGAACTTATTTTAGATATGATTGAGCTCTCAAGTAAAAAAAGCGATTTAATAAAAAATATACGTTGAGAAAAAACTAATATTATTTGAGATTTGAATGAAACTCATGATAGTGTGACGTATAAGTACTGATAATTATTTCTTTGGTGTTATTAAAACTAGTGTGAGATTTTTTAACGCAATAAAAAATCCCTTGATTCAGCAATTTCGTATGGATATGGTATACTTCTTATGTTCATAAAAAATAATATCAGTTATAATTAAATGTTTGAAGTTACCTATGAAACGGCCCGTTTATCCCGTGATCTTATATAATTTTACATTTAGTTTGAAAAAATAAAATTATGTGGCAAACATCAGTAAAGTCTTTGACAACAATTTTAGCAATGTATGAAGAAATTCGAGAAACTATCAAAACGAGGTGCACTAGTAAACTACATAAAAAGCATTCTATTATCTGGAGTATGGAGAAAGAGGTAGAGAGATATAAAAAACAGTGATGGCTGAAATGTTACGAAACTATTATTAGATTCGTGATTCATCACACCATAGACACGATGTGTTACTTAGCTACTAAATGACATATAAGGTATTTTACTCTAAATTATGCCAATCTGAGTTAACATTCATGAACAGTAACTAGAAATTTTAAAAATGATAAGTATCTAAAAAAGTACATTTTATGTCCTCGCATTATTTACTTGAAGTAATACACAATATTCAAACTGAGCTTAAAAAACGGTTTGAGATAAGTGACATAGTCAATTCTGCTAAGGATTTAAAGTACGTGAACATTATTTGTCTAAGAAAGCACAGAAGAAATAAATAAGTTGACATTCTAGAAAAAATGACACAATAGGTACGTTAAATGTTATTTTTAGAATGATTTTTCCTAAAATCAATATTACGTAAATGAATGGTTGTATTTGTTACCAAGATTTAAAAAATCTCTAACGAAAATACATAATGCATTGAAAGGAACTGCAATAAGTATGTGACTTATAAAAAATAAATCGCAAATTTAAAAAATTTTTGAAGTAGCTAGCATTGGTATCCTACGGAATGGATTGCGAAAATTTTTTTTAGTGTTTTTTCTTACTGAAAACGTTGAAGATAATGATACATGGAAAAAATATGGGGAGAAATTTAATAAAGATAGTTTTGCCAATAAGAAAAAACACGTCTACATTAAAACAGAATTTTTTAATCAGAAAATAAGGGTCAGTTCTTTTGGGTGTTTTGAGCTAGCAGTGATTGCTTCAACTTATAGATTGTTTAATAGATTTTATGGTGCTTTTTACACATTTGCTTTGAATTAACGTTTTGTTTTTTTTTTCTTTCATTTTTATTTCCATACGCTTACATACAGTTACATAATGAATGTGTTTATAATATGTCCACCTTTGATATAAGGATATCTAGCCAAGCAAAATAAGGGAGGGTAGGAGAGCGTGCGTTAACATAAACGGCCGTACATAAAGAGGCTAGAATTTGTTAAGAGTAGAGTACTAATCAGGAATTTAAAAACGTTTTTACCTGAATTTTCAGAAATAACTGTGAATTTCCTAATCTTTGTTTATCAAGCAATTTTTTAATCAACAAATCGATACTGCTTCTTTTCTACAAAGTAATATCCTCAAACAATATCAAGAAAGAACCGTAGCTTATGAAATTTTTTATTGTTGACAAAAAAATGATTTCATAACACAATAAAGGTGGGCATTCAATAATTGTTTTTCCATTGTTACTAAAAAGGAAAAACTGTAAATACGCAAAACACAGTGTTTTATGCCTACTTATTTTTTTTAGACTTTAATTTTATGACTTGCTTACTTTTTTAAAATTACTTTTTTTACAAAGTAAAAAACAAACTTTTGTTTGGATTTTAGTAAGTAAAAATTTACTTAATCAATTATTAATTTTCCATATACTTTTTGTGATGTATACAAAAAAATCATTTATGAGCATTAGCTTATAGGTTCTAGAGTTGCTTATTATAGTTGTATATATTAAGTTAATTAAGTAGACGAACATATAGAAATGAGAAGAAAAAAAATTGATACCATCGATATTATATTGTCAGCCTGTTTCGTTTAGCTGAAGCAAAAGACGTAGTACACTCAACTATCGCCGCTCGTACTTGTGGTACCTAAGAAATCATATTGAAGCTGTAGGAAATGGGTGGGGCTCAGGATAAAGTATCGGTAGGTAGAGCTCTCTACTTCGACTTCTTAGGAAAAGAAAAGAGTAATTTTGCTGTGTGCATGCAGCAAATTTCCGAGAACCTGGGAGCGTTGTATACGAGCCTTATTATAACTAGAATTACCAATCACGCTGCTTTTGTTTTTGACAAACAACTGATTTTTAGTAAAAGTTTTCACACTCAATTGCTTACTACAACATTCAAATTAATATTTAAAAATTTTACATAAATGTTATGCCCCACTTACCTTACGTATATTCATGGGTACAAAAAAGATTTTTATTAATTTCGTAGAGCCTTAATTATTTCAATTTCTTATTATTCTTTAACTATAATTTTTTTTTAAAATTATATCATGGCAAAACATGTGATTGGCTACACAGAGTATATGTAGGCTATACAGCGTATCATGAAACTTATCAGTAATTAAAAAATTCATGAAACTCTTAATTATATTAATAAGTCTGTTGAAATACTTTTTTACCAATAACACGTAAAAATGAAAAATTTTTCTCTCTTATAGAAAATTATATTCATTTTTGCTATAGTTCGGTTACTTGTATTAATATTAAACATCGGTGGTCTCCATATAACTTTTATACTACTGCATTGCACTTTTAACTAAAAACATTTATCACACAGTTATGATCTTATGTATTATTGTATTTTATATTGTCTTCATAGAACGTAAAAATTTACGTCCAAATGCACCATTTGGTTTAGTGTCCCGTATAATCCAATATCGATGAATTAAGGATGTAAGGGACAAATTTATCAAAACATTAATATGTCAGGCTAATAAGAGAATTACAAAATATGACAGAAAAAAATTAGAGTCTCGAGTTCCATTGAATGTTAAGAATAAACAATGCAGCCTCTTACGCTAAGAAATGAGTTGAAAAGAAAAGGAGACAAGTCAGAACGATGCCTTAGTATATATAATAGACATACACATGACTGTACCTACGTATAAGAAAACTCGCACGGTTATGAAACAATACAACTGTAATGTATTCTCTTCGTATCAAAAGTAAGTTTAATTGAAAATTTCACCAATCTTAAAATTTAAAATGCTTGAAAAAAAATGGTTGCTAAATCATTTCAACTATATGCAAGTATATGCTAGGGCTCAATGAAGGTCCGATGAGGTCGATGCAGTACTGTACGTATATGCACATAGATTGGTCCCCGTTCAAGCTCAAGTACGTGTGTTCATAATTGTTGGAAGACCTACGATAGCTTAAAAACTTCTGATAAATATAACTTTCACAAACGTGTAATATGTAAACATACGCATTTACTAAAGTATCTAAAGACACACATGTATACCAAAGACACATAGTCATATATACCCATTCACAGTAATTATACAAATAATGTAATATGTCATGCCTCACTCACTTTCTTATAAGTAGTGAGGCATGGCATGTGGTTATTTTATTAAGAAACTGAAGGGATAAGGTAAAATATTATATGAGTAACACACATAAACTCAAGAGAACCTTAAACTCATCTAATAATGGACCTTATATTTATTGTAACCATTGTTTGATTCTAACAACTATGTATGTCATCTGAATATCTGACTCTCTATCAGATCGTGTGAATCTCAAGCTTTGTGAGTATAAGTTCAGCAATTGCTACTGGGCACAATTCTTAGGGCGTAACGGATAGGATATTGAGGACTAGGCCTCCCGTAGTAGTTTAACAGCACAAACTGGTCATTGCTGTATCTCCTGCTGCCGCCCAGTACGGTACGACGTAATATGCTCTTCACATACACGCCTGAGAGAATGCACGTCAACTAGGTATAGCTGCTGCTTGGTGTGGTACAACGTAATCTGCTCTTCGCCCACACGCCCGAGAAAACGCACGCCAAAAACACGTCACGATGGTAAGCAGACAAGAGTGAGAGTGCTCCTCCTGACGGCTCACCGATTCGTGCTGCCTCGGTGCCTTAGCTTCATGTATGTGCTGGTACACACACATACCAACTGTTGCTTTATGGTCGATTGTTGGCAGTGCTGCCCATAGTAGGGATAGATGAAGGTACGTAGGCCTATCACAAGGTCACAAGGTAGAGTGAGTAAGCATTGTACCATCTCTCCTCTTGTCTGCTAAACATGCACTTCTACTGTGACATTGGTTTACCACGTCACAATTGATAAAACAACTACGTCCTCCTCAACCATGTAAGAAATAAAAGGTAAGGCATTATTATTATTATCTGATGAATGATATACATAATAAAAGACGTAGATAGCAAAATGAATTCAAATTTTTCTGATACTTATTTTATTTATCTTTTTATTATTTATTATACTTAAATTAGCATTTATCTTTTCAGATTATACATTACACAATTTACTTGACTTGACAGAAACACATACACTTATTTCCACACACATACACACACTCACATACACTCTTGAACATATTCACTGACACACTGATACTTATACCATTCATGCATTTATACACCTTAAATATGTTTTTATATCAATAATTAAAAACAAGTCAATATAAAATTATTCGTTTCTTACTGTTGTATGATACAATACCTATCATTAGATGCTTCCCCTACTTAAACTTTTTATTTTTACAAGATAGCATCATGTGAAAGTAAAATAATAATTTTAGAATACGTTTTAAGGTCAGACCCCACTTTTAGATATTTATCAATAATTATAAATATCTGAAACTATAAGAAGTAAATTTAAATTATTTTAAGGTAGTCTATTATCCACCACTTTTAAACTTTGATTTCCTTGAAAAAAATGTATGTTATAGATCAAAATATTTTTTTTCAGAATAAATTCAAAAAAATTCCTTCTACCACAACGGTTTTTGAGATAACGAAGTTGCAAAGTTTAAAATTTTAACACAGGTTACAATGGGACGTTTCGCATACAGGCAAAAAGAGCTACTTAAGTAACTGAGAAAATTCTGAGAATTATATCGTTAAAAAACTTACAATTCGTGTTATTTTATATAATTTTAAAACTGTGGGCTCACCAGTATACATACAAAGTAGTAAGTCATTTAACAATTGTCATACAGCTTGTCTGATGCATACGAGAATGTCATATATATAGCCATATGCGAGTGTGTCTGTATAGAAAATGTAAGACGATCTGATCGACACTGTTTTCATATCTCTTATAAAAATATACCTTTTCTACATTTAAGTGTCATGTGTATTTTGAATGCACTAACAGATAATGCATTGTAGATAGGCCTGTAGGTGATAGACTACCTTAAGGTAGCTTCCTTGTCTACTGCTCTAGTCAAGTAGGAGAATATGACTCTTGTATGTATATATGTATTGTCACGGACGTCGCCTGGCGTGGCTGGTCTACACCCATGGCTTGCTCTTTTTAGCGCAAGCTCAGCGCTTTTTAGCCGAGCGCCCCAGGGTTTGGCGCTCCGTTGTCTTGGTGGAGACAGCAAAAAGTACTCCAGAGGACAAGACGATCAACAACCCGGCTCAACTACTATATACAACCATTTGGAAAATAGTGTTGACGCTTTTAGGATTATCAGCTGCATCAAGGAAAGTGTATTTATTTGTACGAGATTTAATAATTCGCCCCACTGTATGAGAACATTCGATATTATAGGATTTATACACTGCACGTAGCTTACACTCAAATTTATAGTCCAGAGTATCAGATGATTCACTTAATTAAGGGATAGAAAAAGTAATATAAAAGATAATTCGGATACATAAAGCAGTGCATATTAACTGAAATATATCAAAGTAAATTAAAATATGTCGCTAAGAAAGTGGCTCTCTAAGAATGCAAAAAATTTGGGTGCAACCGCGAAAAATAAACGCGATATCCCGGCAAGCGACGTAGTGAACACAGATGAGAAATTCGTGACATTTGACGTGGCCGTGATCACGGAGGCAAACGAGAGGGAATGGGAGGAAGAGATACGGCAATATGATGCAGAAATACAGGACATAGTAAAGATTGTGACAAGAAATCGTAGATTAAAAGACGTCACGGTGGTTGAATGCTTATTACGTTGTTACGCCATAAACGAATGAGCGTGTCATGTCACAGTCAATTGATCTGAGCAACATTTTTCGCAGATCGTATAACAGAGGAAGAAATTTGATCCTACCTTATACGCCGAGTTTTACCCAAAGTCTTAGCCCCCGATTGCAAAAGATGCATTTAGAGCACATACAACAACCACGGAAACAGCATACATGGGGTTGTCAAAAAACCTGATAAGATCAAAGTCGAATGACCTAGAGTATGTGTGCGTGCAAAAACGTCTACTCGCCCCTCAACCTAAGATGAGAATATCGACTCTCTCTCCCACGCAGCAGAGAAGTTTACAGTTGCTGAAAAAGACTCCTCCTCCGGTTAGAATCAGAATAAGCTTACAATAGAACACATATGCAATGCAACACCCCATTCCTCCACCACGCCCCAAAACGTTGGCAGAAACTAAGAAATATAAGAATGTCACACATCATCAGCATTGCATTTTCCCTCAAAACAATGAGAGAGCGATAACATCACTGGTAGCCTGATACGCTTATACAGATGACCGTGGTTCCCAACTTCGCTTAAACGAGCACATTGATGTGCACCTTATATGCGTTACCCCTCTTAATTCAATAAGACCAGTTGAGAGTGCACCTCCATCTTAAGCGTCTTATACAGCTGATGCACACCCATGCCCAGCGATCATGCCCACACGGCCAGTGCCGACGGCCGTACGACTCGACTGTCATGCTGAACCACGTATACATTTACACTCTGCAGGAACATACTTACACAATATACGGAGAAACGGCCAGCTTGTAACAGACACGGAAAGAACATCAGAGGTACATAATAGCGTAAGAAATCAACACCTCAGACTAATCAATACAACTACTAATATTTACGGTCTGTCCCTAGGCAAGCAACTTAACGACATACCGATATTTTACGGCAGCTTGGGGACTCTTATACTTTTTACCGCTTTGGTCATACGCATAGTGCGACGCTTTTTGGATAACCAGAATGATATATTATTTGCACTCGCTGCAAAAATTACAGGGGAGGGGGCTGCCGTAATTGAGCCACGCATAGCATATTACGAGTCAGTCAAGGAGCTTTTATCTGATCTCGCTTCGCAATGTAACAACGCTGGGGCCGTCAAAAACTTCCAATCTCAAATAAAAAGGGTTCTTCAAAACTCCATGAAATCAGTCACAGATTGCGGGCACAGGATACAAACGATTTGTAATAGGCTAATGTCTAAAGACTGTTTGAGCACGGGGTCAGAAATAAACACAAATGAAAAACTAGAAGTACACGGCGTAACAAAAGGCACATGCAAAACTTTGGAAAGCACTTGTATGATGCTTGACAACCTCTTGTACAAACTGCATATCGTCCTCACGGAATTTACTATAAGCAGAGATAAACTCATAAGCTGGAACACATTAGATAGGCAGAAAGGAGAGATTAGCGCAAAAGACAGTTGTGTGTATCTCAATAGGACTAGGTTCCCAATAGAAGAAGTTGAACGTTTTAAAATTTCTGCCTGCCTTAAACAAATACTACACGTTATAATGAGCACACAAAAAAGTAAGGATAACGTAGGATAGGTTTCAAGACATAATTAAGGGAAAGGTACTTATTTCGAAAATTTTATAGTAAAGCGTGACAGTGATAAGACGTATGATGTATGCTTTAACACTACTGACTCTACAGTCAAAATAAGAGTACTTGAGATGGAGTTCTTGAATTAAAAAATCACTCAAAGTTATAGGTGCGCAATAGCCTATGGGGACAACGAAGCCAAACAAAAATGAGTAGGCAAGAAGGCAAGTGACAATAGCACCCACGTCAAGATAAGTGCAATAAAAACTGATTAAAAAAAATAAAGATTAAATAAAATTATGGTGGTAGTAGACACAGATAGGTGTGATAAAGAAGAAAAAGTGCGCGTTAAAAAACTAGTTCACCGCAGTCCGTATGTGTTTGGCTTAGAAAACGAACCGTTACCGATAACGAATGTACTTAAACACAGTACCATTACAAACGTGGAAACTCCAGTTTGGGCGATAAACTAAGGTACCCCCCAGGAAGAAAAGACCAAATGCAAATAAAAGTGAAAAAGTTATTCGAATAAGGTATCATTGAACCTTTAAAATCACCGTACAACTCCAATATGTGGATGGTACCAAAGAAACAGGGGCCTGATGGCAAGAAGCACTGGTGAGTAGTATCAGATTTAAGGCAATTGAATTATTACTCACTGCCACAAGTTGATGTACATGATTATCTAGCTTCCACCAGATACATCATGGTAGTAGACTTAAGAGAAGGATTTTTCCAAGTTGAGATCGATGAGAGAGGTGCAGATAAAACGGCGTTTTCAGGGTAGGACGGCCATAATCAATACAAACGCATGACAATGGGCTGCTGCGGAGCTCCTCACACGTTCCTGACAGCCATGGAACTAGCCCTAGCTGGATTAAAGGGCTACGAGCTGGAGGTATACCTTGACGATATAATAGTGTACGCCTCGACCTTAGAAAAGCATGGTACACGATTGAAAAGATTGTTAAAACGTTTGTCTGACGCTAACCGTTCAATCAAACTAAAGAAGTGCCAGTTTTTAAAGAAAAAGGCCAAAGTACTAGGACAAATTGTAGGTAACGGCACATTGAAAATGGAGTAAAATAAGGTTAAAGCAGTTAAGGACTACCCAGCACCAGTAAATGCAAAGAAAAAAAAAACAATTTTTAGGACTATTTGGATATTACCACAGATTTATAAAACATTATGCAAAAATTTCTCAGTCCCTAACTGAGCTGCTCAAGAAAAGTACAGAGTTTAAGTGGACACGAGTCAAACAGGAAACTTCGACAAACTAAAACAAGAATTGTGCAAAAAGCCAGTGCTAGCAGCTCCAAACCTTGAAAAACCGTTTGTTGTAACAACAAATGCGTCAGAATATATGTGCTTTACTTAGTCAAGGTAATATCAGCTACAATCGCCCCTAAGAGTAAGCTTCACGCACCCTTAAAGGCGCTGAATTGAGATACCCCATTTACGACAAGGAGCTTGTGGCTGTAAATTTTGTGAAAGAAAAATTTCACCCTTATTAATACAGGCGTCGGTTCACGGTGATAAAATATCACGAACCACCGAAATACTTCCACACTACCAAGAAGGTTGATTTAAGATTGAATCGGCTAAAGTCACAGCTACTAAGATATGAATTTGATGTTATATATAGATGGGGAAAGAATAATTACGTAGACGCTCTCTACGCGAACCCAGAGTATTCACAGAAGGTGAAATTCATCCAGAATTGCCAAAAAAGGACCTTTATGCGCTAGCAGAAAGGCAGGAGGAAGAGGGAATCTGTCTTGAGAGCGGACCACCAGCAAGAATGTTTGCAGTTCCGGCAAAAAAAGTACGGAATAATAAAGGAGACTATGAAAAAATAAAAGTAGGCAAAGTCAGCTCACAGGAATCAGATCTAGATTCTTTTTCAGCAAATTACAACAGCATGGACATTGATGGGAAACCTAATATCGCATTTGGACGCAGGAAATCATTTTAAAAACGCAAGAGATCCAAAAAACTGCTCTTCAACTCGGACGTAAGCAACGCAAGAGGAAGAGAAATTAGAATCTAATCTAAGTTGGACAAAAAATCAGGATTCTCCCTAGACAGAAGTTTCATAAATACCAAAGTACAAGCAACAAGTACGCCATCAGGAAAGTTCGTCTTACCAGCACGAAAAAGCGAAGCAACACCTAACACGACTCGCAACTAGTATTTGGCAGAAGAGTACGAATCCCAACGAGCCAAGCATTACACTTACAAGTTACAAACACAAATAAATCCATTAAAAACTTATCAAAAAAATTGCAAGAAATATTGACCATAGCAGCCATGAATTTGGCATATTCGAAACTACGCACCAAATACTTCTACGGTAGAAAAATAGAAAAATAAATTCCCGACATTATAGAGTGGAAAAAACAGTATTTTTACTAAACAAATTTGATACGCAATATGTAGAGCCATATAAAATCATAGGTCCGGATAATGGCTCACACGGCGTCAAACTTTATAAAGTAAACGAATCAAAAATGTTGCACATCGACAAAATCAGATATGCGGCTAAAGAAGAAAGACACAAACACACATATTTTTCTCCATACAGACTTTTAAACATTGCCAGTCTGGCACGGTATTACCAATATGTATAGTAAGATCATGCATCCAATCAAGCACGAGGCACAGTTTGCAAACAACATCTAACACTACATCCTACAATCTGGCACCAAATTACTTGGACGCAAAAAGAAGAAATTAGTGCAATTAATTAGTCAATAACAATTTTTTTTAAACGTATAGAAAAAAAAAGGAATAGGTAAAAAGATCAACTAACACAACAGACGTTATTGTGATAATAGGGTACAGACGATCATGAGGGAGAAACCATGGAGGATCAATAAGATACAAGGAAATCCAGGACACATAATTGAATATATATCACACCTGGTGACGTTTACTACGTCGTGGAAAGTTATCGAAAGAATTGACATAGGAAACTTCATGACTAAAGGAGAGAGCCGACTTCAGGCATGGAGGAATCCAGCGGAAAGATTAGAGTTCCAGTCATATATATACGATCAGCAGCTACTAGACATGAAGAGTACAATAAAGTTAGGCAAACAATAAGCTAACAGAGTGTTGAAGATGTTCTCTGGACAGAAAGAGGACTGCAACAAACGTAAACGCCATTTAGTTCTACCCATCGTGATAACAGGATTAAAATGGTTGCTTGATACCATGGACGAGGAAGACAGAATACAACCAGAGCATACAATCGAGAAAAATTCCAACATATCAAGTGAAATATCCAACTTTATTCAAAAACTAACTTTATTTATAAATTCGTGGAGGATCTGGAGAGTAAGTTAAACATAACAAAAAAGAAAACGACTTGGCAAAGGTGAATGCCGGACTTTCGCTCTACGTCTTTAAAATCAAAAACATCATATTGACATTAACCATTCAAGCGGAAAAATTTTTAAGAGGTAAATACAACTATTGATGCTATTTTGTTCGCTAGAAAGGGACTGGTTCACCCCAGATTCGTTGATCTGGGAGCCTTTTGCTCTATAGCGATAACAGTAAATGAAGCCAAACCAGAAATTATTTTTTTCCTTGTATACGCCAAATTCATTACACAACTCCTTGAAATATCTAAGGTCACCGTTTCCTTAGGGCATTTTAGTTTAATGTACCACGCTTTGATACCCCTGTTAGACCTTCTCACGTTTGACTTGTTTAAAGCAACACCCTTGCCCATCAAGCAAGACATGGGAAGTGCCACCAGCAACTTTGCATATGCGTGGCCAGATAACCTTTACTTGGCCCTCAACAATCGACGATGGTTGTAAGATAAGAGGTCATGCAGCTAAAGGAAACCTATTGGCATAAAATGCACGCTCAGAACACTTGGGCCTGCTCCACAACAGATGAAATACCATTAGAGGTAAAATGCACCTGGTCTAATGACGATATGACTACAATAATTAGAATAGGCACTTTAACACTTCACGGAGGATGCAAGAGGCACGCTCAGAGGCTACAAGATTTTTTTCAGCATCGACGGTAGTCTCCAGAAGCAATATAACAATATTTTGGGGTGCAGGATTAAACATAAACAAAATTATTGATAAGGTGACCCGCTTCAGCAACTCGGCAAGGTTACAAGAAGCAATTCGAGAGCTACTACTTAGGGAGAGAGTTACGACGATTAAAATCCAACGTAAGGTTTTGAATGAGGAGTTAAGTCAGGGCGCAATTCTACATGACATAATTTTACAAGCCCGAGAGCTTCAAGAATATAAATGATTAAAGATGTATATAATAAGGGTAAAAAACAGCATAGTGAATTATGTCATGGGACTAGCCAGTGTTCTGTGAGGTGGACTCGTAGTTTGGAAAATATCCATTCTAGGGGAGCGTCCTTATTGCAAACAATCTTAAGGTTTACAGGTGGTCAGAAGCAGCAAAAAAATGAGGAGCGTAGATAATAATACGTTTCAGTCAGTAAACTTTGTCCGGGACAAGCACAATTCAGTGCACGTGGACAGCAACCCAGAAAGCGAAAGTGGACATACAGACAGTCAATTGTATAACGAAGCCAACTATATCAGCCGAAAATGCGTACGAAGTAGAATTTATGACAACAACAACAAAAAACAATTGAATTAATAACGCACAATATGATGAACAATCCTAGCCACACCCTATGATGAAAAGAACATCGGTACAACAACGATGTGTTACCCTAGAATGACATGACAGAACAGCATCCTCGTATGGCATACGTGGTCAACCTGGAAATAAAGAAGATATACAGATGCAAAAAAGAAGGAAACAACTGCACTGCGGAATAAATAATCATTTTGTAAATAATCATTTTTCATGTGCTATATAGCACATCTTCGTCAGCGTGGCAAATGCTCCCAGGACCAAATCTGTATCCTCCCCAGATGCCAAACCCAATGTTGACATATATCACGGACCCGTGGCAGGGGCAGCCCAGTGACCTTCCACTGACACGTCCAGGTCTTACGACTCAGACAAGGAGTGGCACCACCGCCAGAAAATGCGTTAGTGGCCTCAATAACATCTCCCAGGACGCCTTCAGTTGTTCAGCCCCAGGCAGGCGAATTATAAGTGATAAGAATTTTCCATCCAGGCAATTGGCGACGTAAGCCACGGGGCTACCTTAAAAGTCAATAGTGACCAACCAATGCAGACGCTGGCCCAACACGTGCGGGGGCGCTAGGGAGCACTCGCACCATACATCGTTGACGCGTCAGAAACCATACTGAAAAAGAATGCAAAAACCGTTAATAACACACAATAAAAGTAACACACGGAAAAATGGCACATAAAAAAAAACATTTATGTATATACATTTACAGACAAAGTAGCACACGCAAACTGAAGACTAACACCACTCACCCAACTGCAAAGGGGGCAGAAAATCTAAAATATGGCCTCCTTGGGTAAGGAAAAAGTGACAGAAAAAAGTTCCACAGTTTGAGCCAGTCACAAAGACAAGAAAGAAAAAAACGAACACTTTTCGTTGGGGGAACACTTAGTTCAGTGGACGATGGTCAAAAACCCCGAAACAGTGCCGTAGTTGAAAGAAAGACCCATGTTATTACCAATCAAACAGGGGCGAAAGATGCACCCTCAAACGGACCAGAAAAATGGACAGTGGTGGTGAAGAGAAATAAAGGAAAAAAGGCTACATCTCAAGCAGAGACCGCTTAAGGAAAAAAGCTTATAAACAAGCCAAAAGTGCAATGTCCCAGGACTAGACCAGAAAGGTCCTTGTAAAACCAGTAGAGGATAGGAAGTATGTCAAAGTACTCGCCTTACTAAAGAAGGTAGGTCTGGATACGACGGGCACGAGAGTAATGGCCATCCAGGAGACAAGGGCTAGAGGAGTCCTTCTCAAACTGAAGGACACCTCGATGGAGCCATGGGACAGGTTTGCTGCTGTGCTGTGGAATGCAGTGGTAGATGCTGGTGGTGTCTGGACTTTTGTCCTGCAACTGCCCTGGGAGATAAGGGATGTTGATTCGACGGTGACAAAGGAAAAGGTCGTATCAGTAGTCGAGGAGTGCTTCTGCTATGGGGAGGCTCCCGATATGGTCGTGCAATTATCGTTCAGCAGCGTTAGGGGAAACTGCGTATCATACGTGGATATGCCCATGACGGCCACGGCAGTCCTCAAAAAAAAGGACCATATACGGCTAGGCTTGATAAACTGCAGGATTCGGCCCAAAGAAAAAACTGAACACTGTTTCAGATGCCTAAGCTTTGCTTACGTTGCAAGCAAACGCAGCGGGATCAACTAGTCTGGGGCTTGCTGAAGGTGTGGTTAGGTGGAACATATAGCTGATGGATGCTCTCAGAAGAAAGTGATGTGCTACCTGGGTCAGAATATGGGGCGCAAGCTGGACTTCTGCCACATTGCTAGATTGGTGGCATGCAGAGCACGAAAAGTACCTGAAAAAGCACGTAACCAGAAATATCGCTGATCATGCAAGCCAACTTGCAGAGCTCCTGGCTCTCGCAGACACTGCTGGACCAATGCACCCAAGACTGGGAAGTGGCACTGCTCTTAGTAAGTAAGCAGTACTGTGACTGTCCAGAGACATGTTCGTTATCGCGCCCTGACAGATACTGTGGCCATAGTGGTCTGTGATGGGGATAAGTTTCCGGTCTCTGATTATAGAGCCAAGAGCGGTTTTACATTGATCAGGAGTGGCCACGTTACTTATGTTAGTTGCTACATCTCCCATAATATGATGATCGGAGTTCTTTGGAATCAGCTCGCTGCCCTAGAAAATGCTGTACATGCGCTTAGAGAGATGGGCGATGTTGTCATTGCTGGGGATCTGCATTCCAAGATTACCAGTTGGGATGAATCGCAAACTGATGCCAAAGGGCGGCCTGTATTGGAACTGGCCTCAAGCCTCAACCTTACAGTGTTGAACTCTGGTAAAAAAGCAACGTTCAGGTGAATAGAGACCAGAGATTCAATAGTCGATGTGACGTTCACAACGCCAGAAATGGCAGCACAGGTGTCAACCTGGAAGGTTTTGGAGGACAACTCAGTAAGTGATCATCAGCTCATTTCATTTGAACTTGATGAGTTGCGTGATGCTGTATCACGAGAAGCACTCAGGACATGAGCCACCAGGTAAAATAATGCACAACTCAATCGGAAAGCGCTTCACGAAGCTCTGGCCAATGCGCCACTTATGGCTGACCTAAATACAATCTTAGGTACAGTAGAGGCTAAACGGCTCATGAGGTCCATCATGCGATGCAACAAAGAATGGTGTAACGGGAACATGCCCCAGAAATTGGCCAGGTAAAGTTAGAAATTGAACAATAGGTGGACCGAGGAAAATGCTGACATGTAGAGGAAGTCTCGCAGACTCTGTTGCAGATTCCAGCGATGTGGAGGAGCCGGTGGTGCTCTACAAGAATGCATAGAAAAAACTGGTAAGGGCAATCAAAGAAAACAAAACTTGAAGTTGGCGTGAGCTTGTTGCTGAGGTCAACAGAGACACCTGGAGCCTGGGCTACCGCATAGTCATAAAACGAATGAGTGGCTAGGGACCAGTGAGGCTTATGGAACCGTCATTTACGCAGGACGTTGTCAAGACTCTTTTCCTAGTACATCTAAAAGAGGAAAGAACTGAAACGGCCATAGTTGGCGAGGTTTAATTGTTTCTGCAAACGGAACTGTTGATGGTCTTATCATCACTGCCAGGACGAAGAACCCCAGGTCTGGATGGAATACCTAATAAAGTCCTTAAGATTATGGCAGTGGAGAAACTACATGTTCTGCTGAATCTATTAAGTGCTTGTTTAAAAGCAGGCATATTTGGCAGGCCGTAGAAGATCCAACGCCTCGTTCTTCTGGACAAGGGTAACGATCCACCTGGGACCCCTGCGTTATTCTAGCCTCTGTGTATTCTGGACGACTCAGGCAAGGTAATAGAGCAATTGATCTGAAATCGTTTGTGAGAGGTCATCAATCTGGCTGACAACCAGCTCGGTCTTAGGGTTGGCAGATTAGTATGCCACCCGTTGACCGAGGTTCTAGATTATGTGTAAAGTTCATGGCAATATCCTCATAAGACAAGGGGTGTTTGTGTCCTAATCACCCTAGACGTTAAGAATGCCTTGAACTCGGCAAGATGGTCTGACATAAGAAAGACACTGTGCAAAAAGGAGAAACCGGCGTAATTGAAAAGAGTCCTGGAAAACTATCTCCAGGACCGTGTCTTTTGGTACAACACAACAGAAGGACCACAAGACATACAATTAATGTCGTTGGTGGATCAGGGGTCTGCACTGGGTCCGGACCTCTGGACCCTCGAGTACGATGGGCTCCTGTGACTAAAAATGCCCGAAGGAGTACGGCTGGTAGGCTTTGCGGACGATATCGCCCTGGTCGTCCTAGCAAGATCTTGGATTCAAGCTGAGCTCAGAATCCAGCAGCGGACTTCCAGAGTGTCGGGGTGGCTGGGGGACCACGGCTCCGAGCTGGCTGACCAAAGAACGGAGATGGTTGTCTTTACTAGGCAGCGATAATTTTTGTGAAAACGTTACAAGTGTGAGAGCTCCGTGGTCAGGTACCTCAGAGTGTGGGTTGATTTTTGACTCACATTCAAGAAACACATTAAGAGAACCAAAGCTGAAGGCTTGAAAATAACAGGGGCTCTGTCATGACTGATGCCGAATATTGGTGGGCCGCAAGAGTCAAAACGAATGATTCTTGCGTTGGTAATAAATTTCATCATGCTATATGGTTTGGACATCTGGGCGAATGCGATGGCAGTAACATGGCTTTGAAACCACCTGACTTTAGTGCAGTGGATCAGGACCTTGCGGGTCGCTTGTGTATATCACCCAGCATCTTAGGCTACGGTGATAGTGATCGCAAGAACTGCACGTATCGTCCTTTTGGCGCAAGAGCGCAGAGCCAGGTTTTTGGCAGGTTGGATAGAGTCAGACGACGTCATAAGGGAAGAGAGCATGCGACGCTCGTAGAACGAGTAAGATAATCCCCCTGTAGATACGTGGATACACCAGTTCATACCAGCCCTACATCCATGGCTTAAGCGTGGCCACAGCTTTGAGACCGTTTGGGTAAGGTTGGTACTTCTGAAAACATTATCGGTACCATGTTAAGGGACATCTATACTTGAAGAGATGTTGATAGATTCGCCTGGACGGTTCTCGGGGAGAAAAAGAAGAGAGAAACTCACTCTCCGACATAATTGTTAACTCGTACTGCTCTAAATAGTTATACTTATAAGCAAAAACATCACCAAGCATTTAATGGCACTTACAAAAACTGCAGCCAACAAAAAAGCGCTAAAGCACGGGGACTAGTCTTCGGAGTACCCGAGCCCTTGTCAGGACTCGAGAGGATTAGCACCTCTAGCAAATGGTAAAGAGCTTAGTCGCTAATGCTGTGAAATACGTTGTTATCCATGGTGGCTTCACTCTAAAGTTATAGTAACGCGGTTTCAAAATTGTACAAAAGTCAAGCAGCATAGAGGGGGGGGGGGTTAGAGTGGGTATGGGTGGTCTAATAAAAAAAACCCACCATGTACAACACTACCGCTGTTTCTGCGGTGTGCTTTGATGCTTTTACCCTCTCTCCTAATAAAAAAAAAAAGAAGAAAAAAACAACAACTACAAGAACTACCACTGCCACTAGTACCGCTGCCACTACTACTGCTGCCACTACTACTACTGCTCCCGGGTGGGGTTTTCGCTAGTTTCTCCATACCGGGCGCTTCCCCGGGTGGCGGATAGGGGCATCCTCTTAAAATGTGAAGTGACGATGGGCAGCTAGGGTGGCTCTCTGTAGTGATAGTCGGGGGCATGGATCGGGGGGCGTGGGTGGCGTTGGCGTGTGTATCTGCGGCGATGTGGACGAGGGACTAGTTTCCCATGCCTCCATCGGTGTGGATGCATGGGCAGGCTCTGCTTGTGCTCCTTATTTTTCGCTTTTTGCTGCTTCCGTAGATGGCACTCCATTGCTTGATGCGGGCCAACAAAAACTAGCATCCGTCATGTATAGAAGTAAGCGGCGGTTAAAACATTCATCTCAGATACACGCATCACACACTCTCACTGAACAAACACAGGGACACTTACGGATTGTTCTGGATTGAGTGTGGTGGGTCCTTTTTCGGGCTTGCGTTGGAGGCCTGGTGGCGGGTGAAGCCAGATGATGAGGCCCAGGTAAGTCTGGGTAACCACATCTGATATGGCTGTACGCCTCATAAACAAAAAAGACGTAGTGGGCCGACTAATCTAGGCTAACTACCACTAAGGAGGCTATATGGCGGCACCTTAGTGCCTTATGCCAACCCGTTTTGTTGGGTTGTCTGCGCGGTCTCGGGACTGTACACCTGCCGCTCGTCTCGCTGAGATGACCGTTGTGTACCAACAAATACATACATTACACACAAACACCCTTCTTATACTTATTACACAATGCCAGGGCAGTCTCCGCGGATGGGACTGAGGGAGAGTAGTGACTCCCAGCAGGCCCGAGTAAGTAGCAGTTTTCTCTGGTAACAGAGAGGGCTGCTGTCCTGGTTTTAACCCTTTCCGATCACTTATTGATAGAAAAAAGGGTAGTGCTGGCCTTCCAGGGTCAGTACAATATTAAAAAAGATGCCAAAATGAAAAACGTCGATGCAAAACAAGTACCCCAGGCGGTAACCTCTCTGAGGAAATCCGCCGGCAGTTCTGATCCGGTGAAAGCCTGGGTGACTGACGCAGGCCCCACGAATTCTGGAGGGGGCCACAGAGACGTGTCTCATGGCCAACAGGGACTGCGAAATGTTCCATGGCTTTTTGTTACAGACAAAAGACGAAGAGGAAGCCTGTCGAGTATCGGCACTAACGACACCGAGGACAGCAACGTAACGGTATTTAGCCACCAGACCCAGAAAGAGCATGATTTTTAAGAAGTTAGTGTCACTCCTCTCGGAGTAAAAAGAGAGCAAGTTGCTGATAAAGTCCAATCAGCAACAAATGACATTACAGAGACTCTACAACTGATTAATGATAAGTACGGCAACACAGCAAACGCTGTTAAAAATGGGCTCTAAGCAGCGCTTAAGCATCTTCAAGAGGCAGAGGTGCTAACAAAAGGCTGTCTTATCAAAGAAGATTTGTGTACCAACGCTTGGAAGTCGTCATTTAAATCCCTGCAGTGGAGGGAAAAAAGGCGAGATGATTTCCGACGGCATGTACAGAAACGAACCCTGAACACTGCCTTAAAGGAAATAGAACGGAGTAAGAGAAACAGGAGCCCATCAGACAGCCCTGAGAAACGCCAGCAGGCTTTGTCTTCAAAGAAAAAGAAAACAGGCAGTAAAAAACAAGAAGAAATTATACTGAAAGACAAAACAAGCCTGATAAAAAGAGTAGACGCCACAACAACAGCAGTAACGATGGCTGAAGGACAGACCTTTGTAACAGTGTTAAAGACGATAAAGGTGAACTTTGACCCCGATAAGGCTATCGTGGCAGTCTTAAGTGTTGTCACTACAAAAAAAGAAGATATACTTATTAAAGCCTAAGGTGTAGAGAATGCTACTCCATTATCACAGCAAATTAAAAAGTCGGTAGCTGGACAGGGTACTGTCAAAATAAGCAACGGAAAAGTGACATTAAAGGTCCGAGACCTGGATGCTACTGTAGAGAAAGATCAGGAAGATGAGGTAAAAAGGTTTTTGCTAGGACTTTTGGACATAAAAGCCAGGAGCTAGAAGAAGTTCTCTTAAAGCCAAATGCCAGAGGACAGAGGCTGTCTTTAATAATGATGGACGAAGCATCTGCCAGACAAGTAGAAAAGGACGACAGGTCACGAGTTGGCTTTGTAAGCTGCCGAATTCGAAAAAGAATTGAAGTAACAAGATGTTACAAATGCTTGGAATATGGAGACGTCTCAGGCAACTGTAAGAAAAAAATCAGATCCAAGCTTTGCTTCCGGTAAGGAAGTTTAAACCACCGGAAGAAAGAGTGTCCAGGCCTAGCACGGTGCTCCCTTTGCGTAACAACGGAAAACAAGTACGAAGCAGGCAGCAAAAGCTGCCCTTTATTTAGAAGAGCCTTAAAAGAGGCCAGGGGTAGGGCCCAAGCAGGATTTAAATAAGGCAAAAAGGCCTGAATTTGAAAGACAGGCTTATGTGGACTCACGCTGCGCTGGGTACTTTTTACCTATCAACAAGGAAAATTATTAAGCTTATAGAGTTGTTGGCTAAGTAGGCGGACTTCTATGAAGCGCTAGACAAGATGCTGGTTCTCAAGGACCCCGAGTCCTTTTTATGACTCGAGAGCATTAGCACCTCCAGCAAATGGTGGCTAGTTAACTTGTTAATGCTGTAAGACGCGATTGTCTCCTTGGTGGCTCTACCTTGAAGTAATGCTAACGCGGTTTTGGGGTGGATCAAAAATCATGCGGCATAGGGGGGGGGGTATTAGTGGGTATGTGTGGTCTCATAAAAAAAATTTACTGAGTCCAACACTTTCGCTGTCCCTGCGGTGTGCCTTAATGCATTTCCCCTTCCTCCACAAAAAAAAAAAAACTACTACTACTACTACTTTTACTACTACTACTACTACTACTACTACTACTACTACTACTACTACTACTACTACTACTACTACTACTACTACTACTACTACTACTACTACTACTACTACTACTACTACTACAACTTTTACTACTCCTACTACTACTTCTACTAATACTACTACTACTATGAGGTAACGATGAGCAGTTGGGGTGACTCTTTGTGGTGGTGGTCGTGGGTGCTTATTGGGAGGCGTGTGCCGCATTGGCGCGTGTATCTGTAATGGTGTGGATGGGTTACTCGTGCCCTCTGTCTTTATTAATGTGGATGAATGGTGAGGCCCTGCTTGTGCACCTTGTTCCTCGCTTTTTTCTGCTGCCATGTGAAAAATCTTAATGCTTGATGCAGGCCAAGAAAAACTAGCACCCATCATGTATAGAAGTAAGAAGTAGTTGTAACATTCTTCTCAGATACATGCTTCACGCTCTCACTAACCAAACACAGGTATACTTATGGATTTTTCCGTGTTGCGGGTGGTGGTGGCTTTTTCAGACTTGCGTTGAAATCCTGGCGGCGGGTAAAGCTGGACGATAAAGCCCAGGTCAGTCTGGGTAACCATATTTGATATGGCTGTATGCCTCATAAACAAAAAATACGTGGTATGCTGACAAATTTAGGCTTACTACCACTGAGGAAGCTATATGGCGGCACTTCAGTGCCTTACGCCAGTTTTTTTTGTTGGGTTGTCTGCATGGTCGTGGGACTGTACACCTGCTGCTCGTCTCGCCGGGATGACCGTTGTGTACCTACATACACATGCATTACACACGAACACCAATCTTACACTTGTTACTCAACGCCAGGGCAGTGTCGGTGGGGGGGACTAAGGGGAAGTGTCGATTCTCAGCCGGCTCGAGCAAGTAGCAGTTCTTTCTGGTAACAGAGAGGGCTGCTGCCCTGGTTTTGACACTTTCCAAATATTTATTTTTAGAAAAAAGGGTAGTGCTGGCCTTTGCGGGTCAGGACGACATCGAAAAAGATGCCAATATGGAAAACGTCGATGCATATCTTGTACCCCAGGTAGTTACTTTTCTGAGGCAATCAACTGGCAGTTCTAATTCGAAGAAAGCCCGGGTGACTGTCGTCGGCCCCACGAATCCTGGGGGGGGGGGGTGAGCACAAAGACGTGTCTCATGGCCAACCAGGAGTGCTTAATGTTCCATGGATCTTTTTACAGACAAAAGACAAAGAGAAAGTCTGTCGAGCATAGGCCCTAACGATACCAAGAACAGCAACGTGTCAGTATTTAGGAACCACACCCAGAAGAAGCTAGCCTGTTGAGACGAAAATGGTTTTTTAGCTCAGAGTGAAGCGACTGCAAGTGACTGATAAAATGCAATCAGCAACATAAGAGATCACAAAGACGCTAAAAGCAATCAATTATAATAATAGTATAACAGCAAACAATGTTAAGAACGGGATTGAAGCCGAAAGTGCTTAAACACCTTGAAGAGGCAAAGGTGATTAAATAAGGCTTTCTCTATGAATAAGAAGTGTTTTTAAATTTTTAGGCGTAATATAAATGCCTAAAGTGGAGGTAACAAAGGCGATGTAATTTTCGATGGCATGCACAGAAATAAACCCTCAACGCTGCTCTAAAGGAAAGAGAACGAAGTAAATGGAACAGGAGCCCATCGGAAAGCCCTGAGAAACGCCAGCAAACATTGTTTTTAAAAGAAAAGGAAGCAGGCAGTAGCAAACGATAAGAGATTTTCCTAAATGTCAAAACAAGCAAGAAGAAAAAAGAAGGTGTGACAACAATAGTAGTAGTTAAGATCGCAAAAGCCAGACCTTTGGAAAGGTGCTAAGGACGATGAAGGCCAACTTTGACCCTGATAAGGCTAATGTGGCAGTCCAAAGTGTTGTCACTACAAGAAAAGGAGACATATTTATTAAGGCCAAAGGTGTGGAGAATGCTTCTGCGTTCTCACAGCAAATTGAAAAGTCGGTAGCCGGACAGGGTACTGTCAAAATTAGCAACAGAAAAGTGACATTAGAGGTCCGAGACCTGGATGCCATTGTAGAGGAAGATGAGGTTGAGGAGGTTTTCGCTAGGTCTTTTGGACATCAGAGCCAGGAGCCAGAAGTTGCTCTCTTAAAGCCAAATGCCAGAGGACAGAGGCTGGCTTTAATTAAGGTGGACGAAACATCTGCCAGACAAGTAGAAAAGGAAGGCAGGTTACGAGTGGGCTTTGTAAGCTGCCGAATTCGAAGAAGAATTGAAGTTTCCAGATGTTGCAAATGACTGGGATATGGACACGTCTTAGGCAACTGTAGAAAAGAAAACAGATCCAAACTTTGCTTCCGGTGTGGAAACTTACACCACCGAAAAAAAGAGTGTCCAGGTCCAGCACGGTGCTTCCTTTGCCCAACAACGGACAACAAGCACGAAGCAGGAGCTGCCTTTCATTCAGAAGAGCCCTGAAAGAGGCCAGGAGTAAGGCCTAAGCAGGATTTAAATAAGGCAAAAAGGCCTTGAGTTGAAAGACAGGCCCATGTTGACCCACGCTGCACTGGGTTTTTTTTTCCTATCAGCAAGGGAAAGAATTAAGCTTATAGTGGTGCTGGCTGAGTAGGCGGCCTACTATGAAGCGCTAGACAAGGTGCTGGTCATCAGGGACCCCGAGTCGTATTCTGGACTCGAGAGCATTAGCACCTCTAGCAAATAGTGGTGAGTTAGCTAGTTAATGCTGTGAGACGCGATGGTCTCCCTGGTGGCTCCACCCTGAATTAATGCTAACGTGGTTCCAGGGTAGATCAAAAGCCACGTGGCATGGAGGGGGGGGGGTATTAGTTGGTATGGGTGGTCTAATAAAAAAAATTCACCGAGTCTCACTTTACTTCTGTCCCTGCGGTGTGCCTCAATACATTTTACCTCCCTCCACAAAAAAAAAAAAAAAAAAAAAAAAAAAAAAAAACTACTTCCTTGACTGCTGCTACTATAAGATCTTATCAGTTGTAGTTTTTTTGTTAATAGTAACATTTTCCTGCTTATAACTCTGTACACTAGAAAAAACTCTCCTGCTCAGAGTAAAAGCACCTATGATAATACAGTGTTTTTGCCACTGGTAGTTGCTTACTGTAAGACCAGCTGGGGGCAATGCTGTTTTTACTCGACTTATCTGCCAAAATAAAACCACAATGGCATACAGGCTGCTACACTATCAAAAGGGTTCTCAAAGCAAAACTTATTATGAAGTTGACACGATGTATAGTGTTCTACTTTATTTATATAACAGGACTGATTTATTTTAATCAATTATATAGGTACATAAAATAAAAAATGTTTCTGGTGTATCTCTTAAACTTGGTATTTTTCAGGTTAAGATACAATTCAATGAAAAATTTTCTCTGTAAAAATATGTTTTATGTTCAAAGAACTATCAACCCGGTAAGAAAAACCCTTTATAAGTGATTATTTTAACTTACATAATTTAGTAAATTAGTTAACTGTTGAAGGAGTCTCGCGCGTCCCCTCTACTTTTAGCGATCCTGCTAAGTGTATGTTGTGGCAGTGTGATTTAAGTAGACGAGCCCAGCTTAAACAGTACTGTATGCCGCTGTTTTTAAAGTTCTTGTTGCTACACTACTAGGGGCAAAACCACTTAATTGGCATAGGTGTACTTAGTTCGAATGATAGAATTTTTTTTCACTCTGGGATGAATCAGAAAAATTGCAAGTCCATCACACGCTGCTTTAGATATCGCGTTGCTCAGTTTCAAGGAGATCAAGTGCCTCTATTGCTTTTGATGGCTTGATGCGAATCCATCCTAAATTAGTCCGGTCATCACTGTAAAAACCACTGGGCACTGCATTGACGATTCTGTTATCCATTTAACTCCTTCATTATGCATAATGTTTGACAGCTCCTTGCTAAAGATTTCGGCTTTTGTGACTCGGATGATACACTATACTGCCAACTAAACCTCAGTCCCAAAGTTGACATCACTAGCTTTTTTATTACACCATTATTTTACATATTATCACTATTTATATACAGTTGTAATGTACCAACTAAACAAGCATGCAGTACTGGGCATAATAAAAACATTGTGAGTTGTGAGAAAAATTGCATTTCTACTCTACTTAATTATTTATCGATCGTCTTTTCTAAATGGATATCAACAATCACTACTGTCACTTTAAACGAGACTCTGTTGAAAATTTTAGATCTTTATACTACAACTCATGATAGTCTTCATCTACACTTTTATCTCTCGTTGCCTAAAAGTGAGGCCTTTTTTACTGTGTCTTAATGTACACGGGTCAGTTATAAAGGTATTTTAAAGCTTTAGATGGCTTGTTTCTGATGCAGTGCCCTATATTAGGTATATTAGGATTGTATGATATCTAATGAACTAAAGGCAGAAGTCAAGTGGAAAATTTGACAGGGAGAAAATCAAGTAACGACTGTCAGATTTAAGGTCTCATAGTTTGTGATCATCAACTGAATTTCGAGCTAGTCCTTATGCATAGCTAAAATTACACTTAAAAGTATTTATGATCATTGAAGTGTCTTAACCAGTAGCTAACAAGAACAAAACTAACTTCACACATCTCTCTACAAAGCTGAAAAAAATGTATTAGATTTTTGCAATCACTATAATGAATACTTCCCATCACCTCATCGTAAGCCTGCTTAAAATTTAGTACATTGGGCATATAATCTAAAAAGATGAGCAAAGTGCTGCTAAAGTCAACAGATGTAATAGGAACGTGTTATTTTCAATTGTTTGTGTTAGCAGTATGAATGTGCGGGTATGTGATAGGGCAATAAAATGTACAACACTGTCGTTTTTATTATAAAACATGGACACGTTTATTCTCACTATCTTCAGTGTATGCTATCTTTAGTCTTTATAATCAAGGATACAATCGTTAGCTGAACTGAAATAAAGCAAGATCAAATTAAAGGGAAAATACGAAAAGTAGGGAGTGCGTGTCGATAAACTGACTGACCACGCGAAAGAGAGTAAACTATAGGTATTAGATGCTGAAGTGCAGCGTCACGGTGTCTCGTCTTCTTGCTATTGCGCATGCATTAGAATTCAGTTACGAGCGCCAAATATACATCTAACGGTTTGAATTGTCATATTATTTCTATCAAATTAAATATTTGTTGTAGCGTTCCTCAGCCACTGTTCACCATTCATAAATATATATGAAAATATGATATCAGTATGATACATATACTAGTAGGGCTTTACTCCTGTGCGTTTTGCACACCAACTTTCACCATTGTTTGTTATTTAATGCTACTTTAGGAATTGATGAACGTATTTATACAAAAAATTCATTCGTGCAATATGAGACAGTTCTTACTTAAACGAAGATTAGTTTCAAGAATCTGTTTTCATGTATTTCCTATTATAAAAACTTTTTGAGACTCTAATACTTCTTCCATGGTAGGTATAAGAATTCTTTTTGAATGAACCTACTGCTTTGAGCTTTACATATAGCTGACCTCCTACGCATTATAATTTTTCTCATAGGCTTTGAGATAGAAAGCGAATGGTTTTTAATAAAAAAAAATTTTTTTTATTTCCATAATATGAATTACGTAAGTAATAATAATAATAAAAAAGGACATTGAATAAAACAACCTTTCGCATAAGTTAAGTATAACTGTGACAAAAAATCAGCTTCAGCCGATCTAGGGTAAACAACGAAAAACAGTTTATAATAGTAAATGGAACATAATTATTTAACATAAAAAAAAAGTTATTATAGTACCTAAGTTACTTTTTTAATATATATAATTATTTATGAGTTTTATTTTTTGATTACTTTATTTTTAATTGACACAATAATTTTAATATATTGATGGGTACACATGGGCATTCATTCAATCTTCCGTTGAAAATAGTTCCACCTGTATTCTCAAAAAAGTAAGGAAATCATGTATTTAAAATGGCTACAATTGCTTATAACTATTCACATGCTCTTAAAATTCTTGGTTTACTTTTTTATTAATTCTGCTGCAAATTTTTTCAATGCATTTTTTTGTTTAAATTTTCTTCCGTAATATTAACAAATCTCCTTGTCTTCTGGGTTATGTACATGTAAATGAAGCAGAAAATTTATCGTTTTTATTAATTTTTGGTCACAGATAAGTAAATGTTTAATTTAACTATACATATGGTCTCTTACGTAAAGTACGTAATGTTTTTTTTACAACTAAATTGCATACACTGCATTTCAAAAATTAAATGCCAGTGTTCGAGTTGCTAGGGGAAAGAATGGTAAGTTAACACGGGTTTTCTATAGGACTTTCTCCCTCTTCTTCCTTTTAAACAAACAAATAGTTTGACTATTTGCTGTCGCACAGCCTGTGAAGGAGCGTGACACTGTAGTCCATAATCTTCGTTTTTCAACTAAAGGAAAAGTTAAATGATATAAATTATCATTAAACACGTGGTATTAAATCATTACATTTGCCAAAAGTTCTAGCAGATGTTTTATCAATATTAGTAGGAATTAAATAAGCATAATTATTTTGCTGAATCAAAAAAGGATGTGATCATTCTAAAGTATTTCATTTTTTAATCGCAATAAAAACATTTGAGAAAAAAAAAAGAAAATGTTGATAAAAAAATGAAATAGGAATATTAAACAAAATATGTAATTAGTGCAGAGAGTTTAGTTGATTGGGATTTTGTAACAGAAGAATCAATTACTTTGATGGTTTCTTAATTAAATAGGACAATTTTTTGCGTGGTTTAGGATTCTGGAAGATATTCAAGATAATAAAGTACTTTGTGCATACAACAAAACACTACAGATGAGTTTGTTGATAAAAGAGATCATTGCACTCTCCAACATACAAACTTAACTTAAGAATTAGAAAATAAATTCTATAAGGTCCTTATTTACCTATGCTAAAACGAATAAGAGATACTGTTTTAATACCGTTAAATTACCGATAGTAAACAACTGTTTGACTTATTGAATATAAATTAAAAAAATGATTTTAAAAAATTGCATTATACAGTTGCGAGAAACTTTTACAGATGATTCTGGAAATTCCTAAAAAATTTATTAATACCAAACATAATGATATTAGTCCATTTCTTAGGGTAAAAATTTTCTCAATGGCTAAGACGAGTAAGGCATCAGTATTTCTTCCAAAAGACATGACAAGTCATAGAGCTTTCAGACTTCTGTTAGACGGAAAAATTATAGAGTGTTTTTCAAATTAAAAAACAGTAACATAAGTTACGAAAAAATAATTTAATTATCAAGAATAAAGCTTTGATGATTTAAATAATAGTCTAAGAAAGAATTTGCAGAAATTTAAGCGATATATGTAATATGAAAACATACGTCGCAAATAAATAATTTTTTTTAGAGATAATGTTCGTAAAATTCATAGTTTTTAAAAAACACAGTTATGAAAATATTATTGTAATATAACTTCTAAATTGTTATTTTTATAGATAATTAAAATATTAAAATTACAATTTACAATTTAAATTTGTTTTCATAATAAAGAATGGATATTAAATAATGCATGTTCTAAAATTTTTGGTGGTTAAAATAGTTGTTTAGTTAAAACTGTTAAACATACATTATACATTGCTGGTTTGACTCTTAAGGATATCTTTTTTTCTGGAGACTTAGATGTAGACTAAAAATCAAAATTTGAAAATTATTTTCCTTACAAATGCCTTTTAGTGGTATGGTGCAGCGTGGTGGAGTTGCTGAGATAAAATAAAAAATTTACTACAGTTACACATTTTTTTTTAGGCATGAATTTAAGAATCTCTGGTTTTTAAAATTTTAAATGCCAAAGTTACGTATGTTTCTGTTTTATATATTAAAAGGAAAGTCTTTGCGTTCAAGTTAGAGTAGCGGGGGATTGACGGGGGTACTGCACAGGGGATTGAGCCCCACCAGTACACACATATACACACATACGTTTATTTATTCATAGGTGATTAAGAAGGAGCTCTTTATACCCCTCCTCTACTTCCTTAGTTATCTTTCAGCTCCTTCTTAGACTTTTATTAAAAGTAAGCGAAGGAGGGGATCACGAACCACCTAAGTCTGCTTTAAGTCCAGAGCAAAACTTCTTGCACTGCTAGATAAAATTGTGGGCTCAATATCTATTTCCCAAGTGATTTCTTTCCAAATGTCTTAAAATGCCTTGTACAAGGTCATCGTTTTCCTGTCTAAATAGCATTGGAATTGCAGTTTTCCGCTTGTACTTCAGAAAATTTGAGGTAACGTCTTTCTGCAAAAGATAAATGTTTTACAGAATCATACTGCTAATATTTTTGGCCTCATAGAATCCCTCAAGGGTGATTACATTCTAAACTTTTTGTCTTAACACGCAATGAAAAGAAAGGAAAACTAATGTACTATTTTTTTGATTTTATCTTTATAATAAAAGAATTGATTGACACAAAAAAAAGAATCACCACTTTTTTGCTTCAAACTTTTTAAGCATGCACTTTTTTAACTGCGCAATAAAGGCACCTGATAAAAAATTAAGCATTAAATTGATTATATAAATAATAGTATTATTTTAATACTCTTGCCTACTTGAAAAATACGTTGAAACTAAAACAGATAAAAAGTTGATAAACTATGCTAATTCTAGCAAACTGGGCTGAAGTCAGTACTAGTTCTTGCCCCCTTCGTGCTGGTTGAATAAATGTATCTCCTGCTACTTGCCTTTTTCATGCTATTGGATAAGCTGTATCTTATTCTATGGTTCAAAGGATTTCCTGCTTATTAAGCAAGAACTCCGATCGATTTTTGAGCCACCTTGTGCCATTAGATGAGCTGTATCCCGCTATTTCTTACTGGCCCATAGCTATGGGAGTTCGGGCCTACTGCATGCTATGTTTTGCCTTAAAAAATGAGGACTTCCCCCTACTTTTGGTGAAACAAGCTTACTTTAGCAGGACTTGATGTGGTTGCCCTTATCCAATTTTAATAAATATGAATTTAAAAATTTTTTTTTATTAAATGTTGTTGAAAAAATTAGGAGGATAAATTTCTAACAATACAATATTTTAAATTTAATTAAGAGAACTCTATTTAAAATAATAGAAATTTTTGGCCCTGAATCAGATTTCACCCTTGGTCTCCAGAAAATCAGTCAGGTACCCTGCTAACTGTGCTTTTAAAAAGCAAGTCAGTACCCATATTGATAAAGGTATGCTTGGTTGAGGAGTGCATTACAACCAATTACCACTATTCTTATGCTCATATTATTAAAATATAAAGAGAAAAGCTTAAAATAATAATTGTGTAAACAAGTTCTTAGTAACTCTGTTGGTATGCTTAGTAGTACTTTGTACAAATTTTTGAAGCTATGCCTCTCATATCGTGTCTGGTGTTTGTGCTTTAAAAGGAACAGATGACAGTAGAGTAAGACCCTCTACTTTACTGCCCAACTTTTTACGCTACTCATATAAGAGTAAATGAGACAGGACATGAAAATAAGAAAGTAGAGGAGGCTGGCTTAAGGGGCAAGTTGAAGCCAAAAGCTGAAGCCGCTGCACAGTGAGTACACTTATGCATATAAGTATGTTCGCAAGTGATTTTCATGTTGACGTGGGTTGCCTGCATTGTACGTATATATATATATAGTGTGCGTGCACTATGGGTGTATAGTATAGATATAAAATATTTATAGCCAGCGACCAGTGTGACATTTGAAGAAGTAAATTTTAAGTATTGTAAATGAAATTTAGTTCATACACAATGCGTACCTGTATATCTGTTCATACTACAAAAATCAAACCTTTACACAACAGACAAACACTTTAACACGCTTTTGCTTACTTTAGTTAGAGTATTGTATGCATGCAGAACCGATGACTTTAAAATAAAGGGATACTGTTACATATTATCTAAGTGCTCACTCAAAAAAAAATTTTTTTTTTGAATTTTATTGTACTTACAGCAAAATATTTTATAATCGAAAGTGAAAAAAGATGTTAAGATTAAGCATTTTTACATTAAAACGCCTGCGTTCTATCATAAAACAGGTCTTAAAAAGTGGTTTGATTGCAACGTGCATTAACTTGTAACCAGAGATGTGAAGGACTTGAAGGAACGAACTTCTGTTTAGTTTCTTCGTGCTATGTGTAATTGTATCATCATGTATAAGTACAAACCAATAAATTGTATTAACATGCTGAAATTTATCAAGAAAAAAAAGTGTGTTAAGGTGCAGAATCAGGACTAGTAGTGTTTAAAGCAGGCTATCTTATCTGCACTAAACTATATTAGTGAATATCCTTGACGTGCTTGTAAATATGAGAATTTTGATAGTATATACTCCTTCGAGGACCAATAACTTTCCATGCAACCAAAACAAGTGGTGAAAATAAAAAGGCAAACCAAAATTTAAGTAATTGTGTACTTTCTGAAGAAGAGAGCAAAACAGTGTAACACAAAAACAGTGTAGCAAAAGTGTAAATTAAGAATATGTCTCCATTGGTACAAAATCAATTAACAAAACATGATAATAGTATGTTTATTTACCATGGATGCTTACATAAATTTGTAATAGAAGACAATACTCCATAGCTGCAACTGGCTAACACTAAAATCAATGTCTACAAACATTAATTAGCTATTGCCATTGCTAGAAAGTGGAACTCTCTTGCTACTAGCCTGTGGATCAATTCACTACTCACCTAGTCCAAAAGTTGACTTTTACAAGCCATGAAGGAAAAAGATCTTATCTTAAAATATTAGTAATTTAGCTTACTATATTTATTATTTTATTTTTTATTTGTGTTAATTATATCTTAATTTAGTTGCTCATTATTATCACTACATCCTGCCAATTCCGTATAACTAGACCTGTGTGTCCTTCAAAACATTATCTCATTTACTTCATGCTAAAGCTATGATGGACCCTTAGTCCTAAGCCAAATAAAACCACTCTACACTTCTATACTCTAATCTACTATCTCTCTCTTCCTTTTTCTCTCTCTCTTTCTCTCTCTCTCTCTTTCTCCCCCTCTTTCTATCTCTTTCTTTCTTCTCTTTCTCCCCCTCTTTCTATCTCTTTCTTTCTCTCTCTCTCTCTCTCTCTTTCTCCCCCTCTTTCTATCTCTTTCTTTCTCTCTCTCTCTCTCTTTCTCCCCCTCTTTCTATCTCTTTCTTTCTCTCTCTCTCTCTCTCTCTCTCCCTCTCTTTCTTCTCACTCACTTTCCTGACAGACTTCTGCAGCTCTGCTGGGTGAGGCGTCGCTTGCATCCCTACATTGTAGTGTTGTTGCGGAGGCTGAGTAACGTCCAGGGTATTGCGGTTGAGGCCTGGGACTGTCTGTCAGTGCCACTTGGGTTGCTGCCATGTCCAGCTGTAAGTGCATCATCTCCGAGGCCCGAAAGAGTTGGGGTCGAGAGGTTGTCTCGGCTCGCTCAGTGGTGACATCTGTTGGCTGATTCTGGGTCACTGTTGCTGATAGCTGCTCAAATGGTAATCCATTATTACATGTGCTGCAAATTGACAACAGGTAATAGTAATAAGGGATTTAACAGTTAGACTCTATGAGCGGCCTCAAACGATATAGAGATTGGCTGAGAGAGCATCTGTAATAAATGAGCATATCCAATGAGATTTCTAAAGCTAGTTTATTAAGTTGTGCTGACTACTTTGAATTTTGTACGGTATCCGACTGTCTTATTGTTAATTTGTTCTATTGTTTGACCGTTATACAGGGTGTTCTAATTTTAAGCCCAGAAAACTATACCACAAGATAAAGCTCATTGAAAGCTCTCGAAAAGCTTTTTACAAAATTTGGATTCGATGGATAATAAACGAGATATTGTTGATTTAATAATCGATCAATTCCTCCAATCACAGAGCACTTAGCCCCAGGAGGCGAGGCCTAAGCATTGTGGAGGGGCGACTACGCATAGCTAAACTCTTTTACGGAGAAGGTGGTAATAGGTATGCCAGGAGACAAGGTTACCGACTGCAGAGATTTGATCAGTTACCGTACCAGCGCAAAATTCAAATAGCAAGGCCGAATTATTTTAACCGGAGATCTGATTTTTGAAAAATGATTACGCACGTCCACTACGCTTATTCAGTGCATATTTTTTTCTCAGTAAATTTCACAGAGAAACAATTCAATTCAAATTTTTTTGAACATGCATCGCCTGATAAAAAAAACCAGAATGTGAGAGGGTCTCATGCGTTGAGCTCGAATACTCAGTCAAACTCTTGATCGTTTAACGTTGAACTACTTGGAGATAAAATTTTAATTTTTTGTATACTGTAGAAGAAGCTCATTTCACGCATTAACTTGATCAAATTTTTTTATTTCATCAAACTTTCTAGTCTGATTGACGAAAATAAAAAAAACAAAAAATAATAAATGAAATTACGATTAAGCAAGACATGTACGTTCATGGGGCACACCTCTCTAACGTGTAAGATCTTACTAAAAAAGGATCAGTATTTAATCCATACGAAGCTTTATCGTCTGAGAAATAACAGCTGCATCTAGAAACTAGAGAAAATCTTACGCTTTCAGCGTGATGGCTCAGTGCGAATCAGAATGCTTATTTTTCCATCTACGTGTCGATAGGTCTTGAACCTTTTGGTCCCTGGAGTACAACATGACTATTTGAAAAATTTCATTTAGATTTAATTATTTAGATTCAATTAGGATTTAAATCTTGAATCAAAAAAAAAAATTAATTTAATTAAATAACCTTTTAAGCAATCAAGCATCGGCGATAAGAAACCCAATAGTTTATCAGTATATTTATTAACAATGTCTGCCTTGGTGAGTAAGCAGCGGTGATTAAACCCCAACTGTTTTTTTGGAAATGAGATATTAAAATAATCTTAAAGGTGAGTAAGCATCAGCGATTAGAAACCGAACTGTTTTTTACTGGATTAATTAATAAAATAATCTTTTAAACGAGTAAGCATCGGCGATTAGAAACCCAACTGTTTATTTGGTAATTTACTTTTTTTAAATCTTTCAGGCGAGTAGGCATCGGCGATTTGAAACCCAACTATTGTTTACTGGATTAATTAATAAAATAATCTTTTGAACGAGTAAGCATCGGTGATAAGAAACCAAAATATTTTTCATTGGATTTATAAATAAAATAATCTTTCAAAAGAGTAAGCATCGGCGATTAGAAGCCCAACTGTTTATTTGAGAAATGAATAAGAAAATAATTTTTGAGACGAGTAGGCATCGGTGATTGGAAACCCAACCGTTTTTCACTGGACTTTTTAATAAAATAAACTTTTAACCGAGTAAGTATCGGCGATAAAAAACCTAACTTTTTTTTATTGGATTTATTAACAAAATAATCTTTGAAACGAGTAAGCATCGGTGATTAGAAACCCAACTGTTTATTTGGGAATTTATTTTTTTTTTAATCTTTCAGGCGAGTAGGCATTAGCGATTAGAAGCCCAACTCTTTATTTGAGAATTAAATAAAAAAATAATTTTTGAGGCGAGTAGGCATCGGTGATTGGAAACCCAACCATTTTTCACTGGCCTTTTTAATAAAATAATCTTTTAACCGAGTAAGTTTCGGCGATAAAAAACCCAACTGTTTATTTGGAAATTTACTTTTTTTTAATCTTTCAGGCGAGTAGGCATCGGCGATTAGAACGTTAACTGTTTATTTGGGAATTTGATTAAAAAATAATCTTTGAGGTGAGTAGGCTTTGGGGATTAGAGACCTAACTGGTTTTTAGGGAATTTATTTACATAACTAATCTCTTTGAAGATTTATGAATAAATATACTAAACAACTGTATGATTTCTTTTCACCGATGCTCACTGGCGTAAAAGCTTATTTTACTAATAAATCCATAAAAAATATGTTGGGCTCTGTATCACTGCCGCTTACTCGCCCAAAGGCAGATATTGTTAATAAATCCACTAGAAACCCATTAAGTTTCTTATCCCTAATGCTCAATTGCTTAAAAGATAATTTTATTGATAAATCCACTGAAAACAACTAGGATTTTAATCGCCGATGCTCACACGCCAAAGAGATTATTTGATTAATATAATCACTCAAAATCTGTTGGGTTTCGTATCACCGATGCTTACTCGCTAAAAAATTATTGTAATAATAAATCCACTAACAAATTTTTGAGCTTCTATTTCCCGATGCTTACTTGCTTAAGGCATTATTTTATTGAAAAATCCACGAAAAATTTCTTAGGATTCTAATTGCCGATGGTTACTCGTCAAAGAGATTATTTTATTAATAAAATCACCCAAAATCTGTTGGGTTTCCATCACTGATGCTTACTCGCCTGAAGGCAGATATTACTGAAAAATCTACGGAAAATCTGTTGGGTTCCAATAATCGCACATGCTTACTCGCCCAAGAGATTATTTTTTTAATAAATCCAGTAAAAAATAGTTGGTATTCTATTCACCAATGCTTATTTGCTTAAAAAATTATTTAAATGATAAATCTACTAATAAATTGTTGATTTTTATTTACCGATGCTTACTTGCCTAAGACATTATTTGATTGATAAATGTACTCAAGAACTGTTAGGATTCTAATCGCTGATAGTTACTCGTCAAAGAGATTATTTTATTTAAAAAATCATTCAAAATCTGTTGGGTTTTTTCTTATCGTCGATGCTTATCTGCCTAAAGGCATATATTATTAATAAATCTACTGAATACCTATTTGATTTTTAA
>NW_019379902.1:0-86737 GCF_000648655.2 Copidosoma floridanum | reverse complement strand
CAAAAGGTTCAAGACCTATCGACACGTAGATGGAAAAATAAGCATTCTGATTCGCGCTGAGCCATCGCGCTGAAAGCGTGATATTTTCTCTAGTTTCTAGATGTAGCTGTTATTTATCAGACGATAAAGCTTCGTATGGATTAAATACTGATCCTTTTTTAGTAACATCTTACACGTTAGAGAGGTGTGCCCCATGAACGCACATGTCTTGCTTAATCGTAATTTCATTTATTATTTTTTGTTTTTTTTTATTTTCGTAAATCAGACTAAAAAGTTTGATGAAATAAAAAAATTTGACCAAGTTAATGCGTGAAATGAGCTTCTTCTACAGTATACAAAAAATTAAAATTTTATCTCCAAGTAGTTCAACGTTAAACGATCAAGAGTTTGACTGAGTATTCGAGCTCAACGCATGAGACCCTCTCACATTCTGGTTTTTTTTATCAGGCGATGCATGTTCAAAAAAATTTGAATTGAATTGTTTCTCTGTGAAATTTACTGAGAAAAAAATATGCACTGAATAAGCTTAGTGGACTTGCGTAATCATTTTAAAAAAAGCAAATCTCCGGTTAAAATAATTTGGCCTTGCTATTTGAATTTTGCGCTGGTACGGTAACTGATCAAATCTCTGCAGTCGGTAACCTTGTCTCCTGGCATACCTATTACCACCTTCTCCGTAAAAGAGTTTAGCTATGCGTAGTCGCCCCTCTACAATGCTTAGGCCCCGCCTCCTGGGGCTAAGTGCTCTGTGATTGGAGGAATTGATCGATTATTAAATCAACAAAATCTCGTTAATTATCCATCAAATCCAAATTTTGTAAGAAGCTTTTCGAGAGCTTTTAATGAGCTTTATCTCGTGGTATAGTTTTCCGGGCTCAAAATCAGAACGCCCTGTATAGTGATTGCGTGCTTGGTATGCCGGCTCTGTACTGTTAGTCTGCCCTCTGAAATTTAAAATTATTTTAACACGATCTTTAGAACTATTAGTAAACTTAGTGTGCTAGCGTGAGTGGGTATTTTTATGTTGTATATTTTATATTATCGTTGGTCTATTTATCCATCTGTTTAATTTGTATACATTTTTAGCAACTTACTAGCGTAACGCTTAAATGCGATTAGATTGTTTTTGTTAAGTTTTACAACTCTGTGCATAGATGCCTGGTGGGGTTGTCTTGTGTACCGGATGTTTGCGCAAGGTTTCGAGTAGTGGTAGGACTTGTGATTCGTGTAATCAATCTTATCATAAATCGTGTTTTGTTAGAATACCTCTAAACACGGGAACCTACAATTGTTGTGCCCGTGCGCTATCGGAGTCCATGCGTCGTGCCAGACGATTGGTTCAAGCGTCCATCAAGTGTGTTGAGCGTCGTTTAGACGACCATGAACGCCGTATTGATAAATTGGAAGCGTCAAATGCTGCATTGAGAACAAGACTTGATTGCCCTGATAGTGTGAGAGAATACCCTGACAATTCCGCCGATGAGTTGAGAGTAATGCGTTTGCCTCTTAATAGGGGGTATAACCTATCTGAGGTTGCAAACAGAATAATGATGGTTTTGAGTTTGCAGGCCTTTATGTCCGATATTATTGAGGTTCGGCCATTGGTTAGTGAGCGTGCGGAGGGGTTGGGGCTTGGCGGCGAGGGTGGGTTTGGCTCATTTGCTATTTGGCTCAAGTCATCTTCAGCACGTGACTTCATTCTGCGAAAGAAAAAAGCGTTTGGTGACTTGAAGTTTACAGACCTCTATCCGGAATTCACTGGCAACAATGTAATAAAGCTTTATCCAATGTTGTCTTTCGCTACTTATTCGTTATTATTAAAAACTAAAGCCACAGCAAAAAACCTTCATTACAAGTACGTTTGGGCTAAAGGAAGATATGTTTAGGTTAAGCGAGATGATCGATCGGAGCGCCACTGTGTTGCCTCGGAAGATGATTTAAGATCTCTCAAATGACGGTCAAGATCTAATGTTTGTCGGGATGGTGTGGGGGTCCGGGGTTTTATTCGTATTGCTCAACTAAATGCCAGTTCTTTGCGTGAGCATCTTCCCGAATTGCGCCTTCTTCTAGAGCAGAATAATATAGACGTGCTGTCGATCTCAGAATCTTGGCTGACACCGCACCACTATTCATTGCTTTTCGAGTTGCCTGGTTACACTCTTTTGCGGAATGACAGGAGCCTCAGAACGAACAATGGGAGGCGTGAGTTAATGCAGGGTGGAGGTGTTGCTTGTTATATACGACATGATTTGTCCTTTCAAATTATAGCGACACCGCAAATAACGCGTTTAAATGAAACCGAGTACATGTTATTGGATTTACGGCCTGAAAGAGGGCGACGTATGCTCTTTGCGTCTGCGTACAGGTGTCCGAAGGGTGATTTTCTCACTGATTTCTTTGGCACAATTCAGGCAAGCTCTGGACGCTTCTCAGATATTGTAATAGCGGGTGACTTGAACTCCAATATACTGGGAGACGATTACTACGCACGCCACCTGTGGCGGTTGATTCTTGAGAATTCGATGCTTCTTGCGCCTACAGGAGCAACGCACCATTGTCCGTCGGCTGATACTTGGATTGATGTGATAGTAACAAATTCAAGCGATGTGGTACGGTCTGTGGTATCGTCTGATACTCCATACATCAACGGTCACGATTATTTGTACATATATAACGCTTTGAGTGAGCCATCAGTGAGGGTTTTGCCACGGATTCGTGAGTTTCGACACTTCTCGGCTGAGGATTTCTTAGCTGCGGTATCGTCGGGGTTTGCAAGGGTCGATGTGGATGATGGTGTGGACGTAGATACATTACTTGGGCATTTCCAGGAGGTATTGAGGTCATCTTTGGATATCCATGCACCGCTGGTGGAGAGGAGGCAGTTTCGTAGGCCGGTGCCCTGGTTTAATGCGGAACTGCGTGAGCGTTGTAGGACGCATGATCGTGTGTATAGGATTGCTCGCCGCACCGGTGATGCTGGCTGTCTGCTGTGGTATCGGAGTCTGAGGTCAGCCCTGAAGCGAGACATAAGAGTGGCGCGAGAGGAGTATCTGCGTCTTGCCTTGAAGGATGCACGGGAGCCATCCCAGCGATGGAGTATTCTCCGTAGATTTGGAATAGTTGGAGGCTCGCAGCGATCACCATTACATTTTATTTCACCCGTGGCGCTGTCCCAGCACTTCTCGGCAATGTCTTGTACTCACTTGCCGTGCACCGTGTGGGAGCTGGAGGGTATCTTGGGTGATGCTGGTGCCCGGTCTGATGGCTTTTCATTGGCTCCGGTGTCGTTTGTGGGCGTTTCTTAGATGATGGCACATTGCATGGTTCGTTCACGGGGTAGAAGCTTGGATGGGCTGTCCCTCTCATATTTTCGTGGCTCTCTTGCCGCAATTGTGCCGTTCCTCACCAGCCTTATCAATCGCTCGTTTGAGTCTTGCAGGTATCCTGCACCTTGGCGTCGGTCTGTGATCGTGCCGCTCTCTAAGATTGCTCAACCCATTGGCCCTTCTGATGTGCGTCCTGTCGCGAATGTGGCTTATTTTGCGAAGGTTCTGGTCATTCTTGTGTCGCGACAGGTGGTGGCTTACTTGGAGGGTCGGAGTCTCCTTTCACCCATGCAATCGGGTTTCCGGAGGGGCCATAGCACGCAGTCAGCTCTACTTAAGTTGGCGGAGGATGTTCGCGTTGGGATGGAGGCCAGAAAGGTCACAATTTTGGTGCTGTTTGATTTCAGGCGTACATTCGATTCCATAAGCCATGTGGTCCTGCTAAAGGCTATGAGCAGGATGAACTTCTCTCCGGACGCTATTAGGTGGTTCCACTCGTACTTGTCTGACCGATCGCAGGCCGTCGTTGGGCTGGATGGGGTGCAGACTGATTTTCTGCCGTGTACGTTAGGTGTGCCTCAGGGCTCTTCTCTGAGACCAATTTTGTTTTTAATTGTGATAGATTCTATTTTGGCGGTACTGTCTCATAGTACGGGAGTACTTTTTGCGGATGATTTGCAGGTGTACATGCAGTGCAGGCCTTCGGAGATTGCTGGAGCTGTGGGCAGGTTCAATGTGGATATCGGGAGGGTTGTAGCCTGGGCGTCTGAGTTTGGTCTTCAGCTCCATTTTGGAAAGTTGCGTGCTATTCTTCTGACTGCTTGTCAGAATTTAATGCGAATTGACGTTGACGCCATACCTCCTTTGCTGGCTGATGGGAAGGTGATCCCACTTGTTAGTTCGGTTAAGGACTTAGGGGTGACGTTGTCGAGTGACCTTTCATGGAACGCCCACGTCGTAACAATATGCTCAAGGGTGCATGGAGTGTTGTATCGTCTCCGGTATCGGGGTGGCACCCTGTCATCTCGACTTAGAGCTGCTCTTGCTGTGAGTCTTGTTGTTCCCCACTTCGATTATGCCTGCTTAGTATACATGGGTCTTTCAGGGTACCTGGCCACCAAGCTCGATCGTCTGTCTAATACTGTTGTTAGGTACATCTTTCGGTTGAGGAGGGATGCATCACTCTCTCAGTACTATAAAAGGTTAGGTTGGTTACGGCCAAGCTTTAGAAGGGAGTACTTTCTTGCTGTGTTTGCCTATAAACTCTTGGCCTCGGGTGAGCCTTCGTACTTGTTCGACTTACTACCCCGATTTGCGGATGGGCTCTGCCGTTCCGCGCGTCGTGATCCCCGACATTTATGATTCCCACTGCATCGCTATTGTCATACGCATCAGCCTTTTCGCAGAGACTTATGCGGTTGTGGGATACTATCCCACTAAGTATTAGGCAGGTTGATTCACTGAATGTCTTTAAGACGACTCTTTACCGTTTTTATTTAGAACAACAGGGGGACTGACTACTAAGCACACTTATGTTTGTAATTGTAAGCTCTATTAAGTCATTATGGCAAGACTGAAAATATTTTGTTATTATTAATTATTACTTGTCTTTCTGAAATCTAGGGCATATTGTAAATGAAACTAAAATTAAGTGCAATCTAATGTAAATTATCTTTATTTACCGATGCTTACTTGCCTAAGACATTATTTGATTGATAAATGTACTCAAGAACTGTTAGGATTCTAATCGCTGATAGTTACTCGTCAANATGAAACTAAAATTAAGTGCAATCTAATGTAAATCATCGTATATATATATATATATGTGTGTGTGTATGTATAGATTGCTATGTTAAATTGTCGCCGTTCAAATTAAATTAAAATCTGTGAAAATTCTGTAACCTTTGTTCAATACTGTAGAAAACATCAATATTATAAAATCTTTGTACTTCAAAAATTGCCATTTGGGTGTAATGCCCTTGGCATAAATAAATAGCTATTAAATCAAATCTCTCTCTCTCTCTCTCTCTTCAAGCAAAGCTGGTATTTTTTGGTCTGTGTGATTCGGCTTGTCTATGGATAAGATCCTACCTAACTGATCGATCTCAGATCGTAGTTGACTCTGAGGGACGTGCATCAGAACCTTCAGTGAAAGTAAGTGAAGCCCCACAAGGTTTTATCTTAGGGCCGTTACTCTTTTCACTTTTTATAAATAATCTCCCAGATATCTGTGATTGTTCGTTTCACTTATATGCTGATGACTTTTGCTTCTATGTGCATGGCCCTTTATCTCAAGCCCGCGAGATTGTAGATAGAGCTAATTATATTCTAAATAATATCTGCGTCTGGTCTGACTCCAATGGGCTGTATATAAATCCTGCCTCATCGCATGCAATCTGGTTCGATACACGAGGAATACAAGTTAAGCTATCAAACTAAGTCGTTCCAGATTCCAGAGATCCAGAAGATGCCCCTTACTGAGTCCTCTCTCCTGTCACCTTTAAACACTTTTTCGCCTAATGAACTTGTAAGGCATTACACTGATACCTTAAGTGCCACTGCTCCGTTGGCTAGCACTAATTAGTATGCTTTTTTCTCCTTGCAAATTGATTCTCTTCACCTTGTTATTAGTTTTCGTCCTGTTACGTCATGTGAGGTGAAGCAAGCTCTTCATAGTGCAAACTCTGTTTAAAGTCCCAAAGTTCCAAAAATTACCGAATTCTTGGCAGACAATTAAATCAGCAGTTTTCTGGAAGTGAATTTGCGTCTTGATCGGAGACAGTCTGGTTTTCATCGTGGATATAGTACACAAACTATTATCTTCGGCGTTCTTGATCATGTTCGGTTGGCTGTTAACTTGAGCAAACTTACTATCCTAGTTCTCTTGGATTTTTCAAAGGCGTTTGACATAACTTTGCATGTTCTTTTACAAGCTGCATTTGCTGAATTTTAGTGACTGCAGTACTACTTGGATGTATAATTATCTTTACAGGCATTTACAGGCTACCTCTCGGGATAGACAAGCAGTTTCTGATTGGCTCTGTCTTTTATCTGGGATGCTATAAGGCAATGTATTAAGACTAATTATTTTCCCAAATTTTGATTACATGGTAGCAGCTTACTTTTCTATTAATGGTATCTCTAATGTTAAGATTCATCGAGCCTTAAATGCTTGCGTGAGTTATGTCTGTGGTAGCATAGGTAGTTGAGGTAGAGTGACCTCCTATCACCTGGCTTTGGGTTAGTTATCTATCATCAAGGATTAAAAATTTGTTGTATATTTACTTACTTATTTTATCTTCTTCCTCAGCTGCCCTCAATACCTATCCTCTCAGTTTTGTTCACTTAGTGATCATAACACTACCATTTGTCATCGAAGTCGACTACTTGCACAATTGTTTCGTTCTTCTTATGTTCACACTGAAGCCTACCAGTGCTCTTTTTTAATTCAGGCCGTAAACTTTTGCCTGAAAGATATATGACATTATTCTTCTTGTAAGTAGAAGTGATAGAATCTTATTTGCGTGGATTATCAACTTAGCAAAGTAAGCCATTCAGCCATCTGTTCATATTTGTTTCTATTTTGTCTCAAAGACAATATAAAAGAGATACGCAGTAACCCAGACGTTAACATATTAATGAGAGAACTGTAAGTAATCTGATACGATTTAAGAAGCTGCATTCAGAGCGTTTGATAAAATTTAGAGCCGTATAGTAGCTTCTAGCCACGAGGGCAGAATGTGACTTCCATGTAAGTGAGCTATGAAGTTTAACACCGAGCAGTAAGGTCGTGTTAATAGGTGTGATAATGATGCCATTCAGAGTTAAGTCAGGCAGTTTATCAGAAGCTAGTATCCTAGTATTAAAACCTATGGTACCAAACCAAATTGCCTGAGTTTTCTCTCATTGACGATAAGGCTGTTGAGCTTAGCCCACAGAAAAATTTTTCGGAGAATGTGGTACACCTTTGGGGGCAAATTCTTATTTTTTTTAGCACACTCACGGATGTAGAAGCAAAAATCATTAGCATATAAGTGATAACTTAAATGATCAAAAAGTAGAGTATTAGATCGAGCGGGTTTCCTTGAGAAAAACCGGAGTTACGCAAGATAGTTTGAGACAGTTCATTATCAGGAGATCAGACAGTTTGCGTTTGATTAGTGAGATATGATTCAACCCATGCTGCAGCTGTGTCGAAAAAGCCGACAGTAATCAGCTTACTCATAAGTAGGCCAATGTTAACTACGTTGATTAATAAGAATTTGGACTTCTTTGTAATTTATAGCTCAGAAAATATCATCGACTATTTGGATCATACCAGTGTGACAACTGTGTAGCTTTCTGTAATGTGATCGGAAACGATTTAAAATACTCTGTTCACTTAAAAGTACAAATTGTGAGAGAAGGCTGTCGGGATCAGTGTAGTTAACGCGTTCTGTAATGTCGGCGCGAGGAGATGGGAACCTGGCGTAGTGGGAGCACACACACTTGGTCGTTGACTCGGGTAATTAGTACAATACCGGCAGGTGTGGGTGCTTCCTCTCCCTCTCCGGCCTTGAGCACCGAGTATCTTTACAGGTGAGCTCGCGTGTTCAGTTGAGCTCCTTCTACTAGCACGCGGAACTTTCAAGTAGCAAGTCACTCCCGTCTATTCGAGCTTGATATTTAAAGTCGCTGCAGCCTTTCTACGGCTAAACTTGCAACCATTGTGACATGATCAGGGCAGCCTTCTCATCGTCGTTAAATTGTCGTCTAAGGTATAGCGCACATCTTCTTTGAATAGAAGTGATTTGGTTAACGAATTAAAAGGTTAACCGGATCAGCCTGATTCTTGGAGGCCAGCTCGTTCGACTAGCTTCATTGTCGTCTCGAGGTGAGCCTTTTTAAGGTCTTACTTGCTTACGATTTAGTCCAAGGCCATCTCGAACGACTCACTACATCGTCGTCTTGAGCGTTGTTCTTTTACACCATGTACTGAGATTCATGTTTCCTCGTAGTGAACTCTTGGTCAAATTACATTATGTACATTATTTTGTTAACTACAACTTACCATTACTTAATAGTCAAGTTTGGTTATTAATCTCTTGTCAATTCCATGTGAAGTAAGAAAGAAGATTTTTTAGAACTGGAGCATTATTATCCAGGGAGGTAAATTTAAATATTAATTGAAATTTTTGAGCATTAAAAAACATTTTTGCTATTTTCGTGACCTTCGTATCTAGTGGTCACGAAAGCAGAAAAGGTTTAAAAACAAAAAAAAATAAACATTGTACCAGAGCGCGGTTGCCTGGCTTCCGAGAAACAAATTCCTCGTTAAAATTTTTTCTAAGGTCAAGTGACGTTACTTCACAACATCGACTTATTTTTGAAAATCGTCTCTAAGAGAGGGATAAGATGACCAGGAGGAGAGCGACAAGCGCTATCGGCGTTTCTTCTTTGTACGGATTTTCGCAGCGCAATTGGGTACCTTCTACTTCCTCACCGATTTCATCGCCCGCTCAGCTCTACTCTCGTTGGCCTACCAGTTCATCGGTGCTTTGGATGAGGTAGAGCATCGGGGAAGGGTGTGGCAACAGGGATGGTAAGCGCAGTCGTCGCTGTTATTGTTTTTAGTTGCTCACACAGCAGCTGTAATTCAAGCTGTTTTTTTTTCTTATTTTTCGTTTGCTATTTAAGTAGCGTAACTTAGCATTAGTTGCCTTCGTTATTGATTACTTCAGACACCATGAAAGAATTGTTCAAAGCACAATTGAAGCTGCATAGCTACATTTGCAATTTTTATACTAATACCGTTGAAAAGGCCACATTGAAAAATCGGACTGTTAGTTATTATAAAGCTTGACTAGAGTTGATAGCTAGTGACTGGGCCAAATACACTGCAAATCACGATAATTTGATCATTGAGGAAGATGCTAACGTGGAACTTGCCTACTTCAAAGACGATTCTTATGTGACTTGCGAAGCTGAATTTGTTATCGCAATGGGTTGGATACGCGATAAGATTACCAAGCTCCAACCTCCCGCGCCGAGTCAAGATTTGCCAGCACTGACTCCAATAGTGGAGAACATTACTAATGCTGCGCCTCACGTTGCACTCCCTTCTATTGCATTGCCCACGGGCGAATAGGAAAGCTTTAAGCAGCGATTTTATTTTCTTGTAAAAGACAAATCAAACATCTCCCGAGTAGAAAAATTGCAGCATTTATTAAATGCAGTACATAGTCAAGCTGCACATCGTCTCAATAGTCTTGACGTTATCGACGCGAATTTTGATATTGCTTGGGAAAAACTTGTACGTCGTTTTGACAACCCACGTATCCTACTCTTTTCAACACTCGAAAGCTTGCTTCAGTTATCTTCAAACAAAGCTTGCAGCGCGCAAGACCTTAATAATTTAATCAATACTACCAAAGAATCTGTTCGAGCTCTTCGCGATTTAAACTGTGTGGTCGAACACTATGACAATTGGATCGTTCACTGTGTTGTCCGTAAGCTCGATGCTGGCTCTAGTAAAGCTTGGGAAGCGTCCTAGTCGAACGTAGACGGTTTTTAAACATTTAACGCGTTAATCGATTTTTTGGAGAAGCGTATTCAAACGCTAGAACAAGTGCATTCTTACGTGGACAAATGTGAGTCTTCAGCAAGCAATCAAGTAACTCGACACCTCGCAAATCGAATAAAGTTACCGCGAATAACGCGCAAATGGTGGATCAATCTGAACCTAAATTAAGTCCCTTGTGTGACTTATGTGAAGGTCCTCATTGGTTACTTTCACTGCAGCCATTTTAATGCAAAGACGCAGTCTCAGCCTTTCGATTTCTGTAAGGGTTCGAAGCTTTATCTCAATTGTTTAAGAAAAGGACTTAAGGCCAATAAATGTCCGTCATCTAACCGTTGCTTCAAATGTCAACTCGCGCATCATACGCCATTGCACTCGGAAGACAATTCACAGAACAAAGGCTCAGGCTATCGGATAGGTAATTCGTTCGCTGATAACGGGTCCCAGCCTACCGGTACCTCTGCAAACTCTGACGAATCGTCCAGTCATGTCGCATCTCACAGTGCGTCGGTTGGAGCCTCAGTGCTTCTTGCTACGGCTAGGATCTTGATAACAAAAGCGTTAGGCAAGAGGCTGACTGTTCGGGCCCTGATCGATCCTTGTGCCGAACGATGCTTTATATCACAACGGATAGTGGAACAGCTTGAGCTTGATTCGGAAAAGGCTTCAATCTTCGTAATAGGCGTCGGTTCCGAAAAGACATTAACTTGCAAGACCATAGCTCACGGTATTTTACAATCAAGTACTGGTAAAAGCTTCGTTATGGGTTTCTCCACGCTTGTGCTAAATGAACTAATTCATTGTCTGCCCAAAGACAGGGTCGTGTCATGGGATTGGCCCCATCTCCGTGGTTTAATTCTAGCAGACCCTCAATTTTCGGAACCCGCGAGGGTTGATTGCATACTTGGTGCAGACATATACCGTACCCTTATGCTCGAAGGCATGCGTAGAGGACTAATGGGTACTCCGTGTGCTCAGCAGTCTGTCTTCGGCTGGTTGCTTATCGGAGCCATTTCACCCATCAACACTTACAATTAAAAGCCAGTTCGCGTCATTCATTTAACCACTGAGCCATTGCTTTTACAGCAACTCACGCAGTTCTGGGAGATCGAAGAAATTCCGCGCAAGGCACTTTTGACTCCTGACGAACAGCGTTCTGAACAACACTTTGTCGACACACATTATCACGAACAGACCAGACGCTTTGTCGTCCGATTGCCTTTCGCAAAGCAACCCGAGTTTTCCCGTTCATGAGATGTCGCGGCTGCATGTTTGCGTAGATCTGAGAAGCGACTGCAGCGTGATATGCAACTCGCCAAGCGTTATACTTGACTACCTTCATACTTGAATACCTGGAGTTAAATCACATGGAGCCCGTTCCTTCACATTGGATGCTCAATCTTGGATTTTATTTGCCTCATAATGCGGTGGTGAGACCTGAAAACCCTGCAAAAATATGCGTAGTCCTTAACGCATCACAGAAATCGCAAAATGGTCTATCACTAAATGATTTGCTTTTGTCGGTACCTAAGCTTCAAGACGTTATCTTAATAGTTTTATCTCTTTGGCGTCAATTTAGATTCGCATTCACTACTGATGTTATTAGGATGTTTCGCCAGATAAAGGTTCATCCGGATGATGCTGACTGGCAACGAATACTTTGGCGAGACAACACTAGTAAGCCAATTCAGGATTACAGATGCGTCACGGTGACGAACGGTACTTTGTCTGCTCCCTTTCAGGCTCTTCGGTTTATGAAACAAATTGCAACTGACGGTTCACTCGACTATCCAGAAGGTGCTTCAGTTCTTCGTCTTACACTTTACGTTGATGACCTCTTCGGCGGAGCAGACACTATCAAGAAAGCCGTACGACGCTGCAAGCAACTGATGAATCTCCTGGGATCAACTGGCATGGTCCTGGAGGAGTGGGCAGCAAATTTTCTGGATCTACAAGCAGGTTTGAATTCTTTTTCTGCAACTAAAGTTGGATTAAATCAAAATGAGGTAAAATCCACCCTTGGTATTAAATGGCTTCCAAAGGACGATGTTCTTTCGTTCACAGCAACAGTTACTCAAGCGACTGGTGTTACCAAAAGGTCGATATTGTCTGAAGTCGATCGATTATTTGATCCTCTAGATTGGTTGGCGCCCATGATTATCGTGGCCAAAGTAATCATGCAAGATCTTTGGCTGGACCACATCGACTGGGATGCGCCTGTTCCTGATTAACTTCAATCCCGCTGGTTTGAATTCCAAGCTGGAGTTGCAGAAGTACCAAGGATCTGGATTCCACGATGGTTTAACACCCTGGAAAATGATGACTGGCAGCTGCACGGATTTGCCGACGCTTCGCAAAGAGCGTATGCAGCTGGTCTATACGTAGTCATTCCAGGACGCCAACCCATGCTGCTCACGTCAAGAACAAAGGTCACTCCCACAAAAGTCCAATCATTGCCACGTCTCGAATTGGGTGGGGCCATATTACTAGCTCGGTTGACTTCACACATTTTGGATGCAAGTCAACAACCACCAGCATTAATTCACTGTTGGTCGGAATCACGAGTCGCGTTGGAATGGTTGAAAGGACACCCATCCAAGTGGCAAACATACATTGCCAATCGTACTAGCGAGATAATTACAAGGTTACCAACAGCGACCTGGAGACACGTCAGATCTGCAGACAACGCTGCTGATTGCGCTTCAAGAGGTGTCTCAACGGCTGATCTTGTTGAGCACAAGCTTTGGTGGCATGGACCTGATTGGCTGTCCATGCCTGAATCCACTTGGCCAACCAACATGCCACTCAGTGCTCAGACAGTTGAGGATGCGCATACCCTCACTGCCTTAAAAGAAAGCATCGATGAAGGCGTCCCTATAGAACCTGGATGCAACTGCTTATCAACGCTGCAGAAGTTTTCACGATTCAGTAAGATCCTACGCATTTTAGCTTACTGCAGCTTGTGGCGTCTAAAAGCCCTTAATAAAAATCAGTCCCACAAAAAGCTGAGTTATCAAGACTGCACTCTAGCTCGAATCTTTTGCTACCACGCAGTTCAAAATTAACGTTACAAGTAGGAGCTTGAGCAACTACTGGCCGGCGAGCAGCTCTCCAAGCGGAGCCCACTTGCTCGACTCAATCCTTTCATCTGTGCTCATGGATTGATTCGAATTGGAGGTCGGTTACAACATTCACCTTACAACATTTCTTACAACAAGATACACCCAATCGTGCTGCCCGGAGGATGCATCATTGTAAAGAGGCTCGTCGAGGAAGTGCATCACACCACATTGCACGGAGGGGTGCAATTGATGCTATCTCACATATGTAGATCTCTTTGGATCACACGCAGACACGCAGTAGCTACAGGAGTCCTTAGACGATGCTTAGAATGCACACGCTATAGTCAGCAAAGTCCAAAACAGCTGATGGCTTCTCTGCCAGTTCTGCGAACTACTCCAACACGAGACCTTAACGTCACTGTACTGGACTACGCGGGCCCTTTTCCAGTGCTTTTTTCCCGAGGCAGAGGTGCTAAGTCAACTGAACGCTATATAGTCATATTTATTTGTTTTTTCGCAAAAGCGATTTATATTGACGTAGCCTCTGATCTGTCAACGAGTTGTTTTATTGCAGCGTTCGATCGATTTCGTTCACGTCGAGAAGTTTGTCAAAAACTGTACTCTAATAACGCCACCACCTTTACAAGCGCTGCCAAGGAGCTGCAAGCGCTTTTCGCCATAGCCTCGCTATTCATGGACAGTGTGACGCCGACTCTACACGGAAGATTGTTGTTACTAGAATAAGCTATACCAAAAGTGATGAGCCTAGAAAAATAACGTACAGGTCTTGAGATTTTTGCAACCAGTCTCACATTTTGACATACTTTTCTGGATCACCGAAAAACCTGTGACTAGTCGGTTTTCTAACTATACTAGTACAAGTTTTTCAATAGCTTTGGTGCAGGATTTTTCGGTACCATCGATAGTCTATTAAATTTGTATACTGCGCTTATAATATACAGTAAAGATATGTATGTATATAAATATATGCATACTTGCATACATGTATGGGAATGTCATTGTTATGTCGGCTCAATATGTAAATTGTTCTTTGAGAGTGAAAACCAATTATTATACGCAACAGAAAAGTGACTACAAGTGTCTACTGCACTTATCATTACATCTTGTTAGATTCGTATCAATGTATTGAACTTTATATTGTGTTGTGGTGGATATACTGAAGTTCTAACCTCTTGAACTTTTACAGCTACGTATGTATATATATACTGACATTCTGAATGCTCCCACTGGCCGACTAACTTTCTGTACTGGTACAGGAAAAACCCGTACCACGTATCGGATTTTGACGTACTAAGTATGAGGTTTATCTATACTCACTAAGGTACTTTAAAATATATTACCGTACCAAATATATCTGTACCAGTACACATTTTTTTTGTACAGAGTATCGAAAATACTTGTACTAATCTATAGAACCTGTTTTTCTCTCAACAACAATTTTCCGTGTAGCAGCCCAAGGTACGGAGTGGTCATATATTTCACCACGGGCTCCACACTTCGGAGGGCTATGGGAAGCAGTGGTGCGCAGCTTTACGCACTACTTCCGCCAAGTAGTTGGCGATCATACCCTCACGTTCAAAGAGCTGTCCACATTGGCTGCAAAGGTCGAGGCCTGCCTCAACTCTCGGCCTCTGTGTCCGTTGAGCGTCAACCCTACTGACGCCGTGGCACTCAATCCTGCTCATTTTTTGATGGTAACTTTTCTGCTGGCCCATCCTGAGCCGTTTAGTGAGGAAAGTCAGCCCATCTCCTTGAATAACCACTGGAGACTGTTGACCAACCTGCGCAACTCCTTCTGGTGGCGATGGCAGAAGGAGGTACTCCATCAACTGCAACGTCGCAACAAATGGTTTAATGCCCCAATTTGACAACAGGCGACGTTGTGCTCTTGACAGATGAGCTCACCCCACCTACCCAGTGGCGTCTTGGACTGATAGTCGAAACACATCCAGGCATAGACGGGCTAGTGAGGACGGTCACTGTCAGAACTGCCCGTTTAACCTTCAAACAACCAGTGGTGAAACTGTTTAAGTTGCCAACGGAGCCAGAACTCTTAACGATTCACAATCAGATCAAAACGCGCTCGCAAGGCAGAGTGAGCGATTAAATATTATTGAATTGTGAAAGGGCCAAGAAATTCGGTGTACTTCGCAATACACTAGATATTGCGTTTTAATTACATACTTTTTTGCAACTTTAAATTTAAAACGCAGCTTGATCTGCTTAATTTTTATTTTTATTCTGCTATGATACAAGTACATCAACTTTAGTTCAAGGAAAGAAATCTTGCATTGTATAAGTCTAGTTCAATATTGCTTATTTAATTTTAAAAGAAAAAAAGGTAACTTTATTTTTTTTTCTTGTACTGCTACTTTTAGCGTAAGTAGCCCAGGAAATATTTTCTATTCATCACTAGGCTTTGCTATCTTATTAGTTGATTAATTTTTTTTTTTTTTGACGCTGAATTCGTCAAGGCGGGCGATATGTTCACTTAAGAGTGAATATTGTGAGAGAAGGCTGTCGGGATCAGTGTAGTTAACGCGTTCTGTAATGTCGGCGTAAGGAGATGGGAGCCTGGCGTAGTGGGAGCACACACACTTGGTCGTTGACTCGGGTAATTAGTACAATACCGAGGTGTGGGTGCTTCCTCTCCCTCTCTGGCCTCGAGCGCTGAGTATCTTTGCTGGCGAGCTCGCGTGTTCGGCTGAGCTCCTTCTACTAGCACGCGGACCTTTCAAGTAGCAAGTCACTCCCGTCTATTCGAGCTTGATATTTCAAGTTGCTGCAGCCTTTCTATGGCTAAACTTGCAATCATTGTGACAGGATCAGGGCAGCCTTCTCATCGTCGTTAAATTGTCGTTTAAGGTATAGCGCACATCTTCTTTGAGTAAAGGTTATTTGGTTAACAAATTAAAAGGTTAACCGGATCAGCCTGATTCTTGGAGGCCAGCTCGTTCGACTAGCTTCATTGTCGTCTCGAGGTGAGCCTTTTTAAGGTCTTACTTGCTTACGATTTAGTCCAAGGCCATCTCGAACGACTCACTACATCGTCGTCTTGAGCGTTGTCCTTTTACACCATGTACTTACTGAGATTTATGTTTCCTCGTATCGAACTCTTGGTCAAATTACATTATGTACATTATTTTATTAAATACAACTTACCATTACTTTATAGTCGAATTTAATTGTTAATCTCTTGTCAATTCTATGTAAAGTAAGGAAGGAGATTTCTTGGAACTGGAGCGTTATTATCCAGGGAGAAAAATTTAAATGTTAATTTAAATTTTCAAGCATTAAAAAACATTTCTGCTCATTTCGTGACCTTCGTATCTTCAGGTCACGAAAGCAGAAAAGGTTTAAAAGTCAAAAAATAAACAGTATCATCAATTCATATTGATTTTTTTTCAAACCTTTCCCTGTAAACATTTAAAGTTTGTAATATTATGTGGTGTTTTTTAAAATTTTTATGTACTACTAAAGCTCTGTTATGCCATTTTTTGAAGAATCGCTTAATTTATGAAGCACTTATAAGATAATTTAATTTGTTTATTTTGATACAATTATTTTCAGAGACTAATCACGAGTCACCAAACTTAAACAAAGATTGATATGGTGTGGCGCACACGTCTCACGGTGTTCGAGACACTCATATCAACTGATGTCAGCGTTAGCTAATGAGTGCTTGAGTGAGTCACGCAGGAGAGGTAAGAATAAGCCTAGAGGCGGTAGCGACAGTAGTTCGCCCTCGTCGCTCGCACAGTGCAGTCCAGTTGCCTTTAGTGTTGTGCCTCATATAGGCGTACTTTACTTTAGTCACCGTAAATTCTCGTCATCTTGTGTATCAGTCACGGTGATTTGTACTCCTCGTTCAATTCAATTTAATGAACTTCGTTAGTGCGATCTTTTCTATTGTTAACTGTAATTATTCGCGAAGACTTCTCAACTCAAATCCAGTGCTTTGTTTTTTTTCATAATAAACCATAATGAACTTTGAACATTTGTCTCATGCATGCTCTATTACAGAGGAACGATATTATTCGTTCTCTCTTTGCATCTCTTCTACATTTTCCTTCTCTCCTCAACCTGTATCCGGCTCCCTGAGTCATTCGCTTCTTATAAAAAAAAGAAGATAATCAAAGAAAATACAGTCCATTTTGAACATTGTCCTTCGAGCTGGATACGGTTGGGAGACTTATGAAGTTGTGCCATGCTGGTTGCGCCATTAGAGTAGCACGCTCCTCTTATGCCTTTTCGGCAGCCATATTGTCTTCTTAACGCATAGTCGTGTGGAGGAGGGAGAGAGCATATATATAGTTGAGCGGCGAGAGGGCGAGCGCTGCAGAGCATTCGGGGCTCTGTGTTCTTCCTCCCCCTCTCCCACTCTCTTTCTCCTTGTGGACTTCGAGCCTTGTTGTTTGACTCGTTTTCTCCCCCTTGTTTCTACACACATGAGGAGGTTGCGTACGCGCACTATTCACGTTAACCTTAGTTGAATGTTTACTCAAGTCAGCCTGTGTGTCACGTAAATTTTAGCCTACGACCATAACCTCGATGCTAATTAACAACGGCCTTTCGTCCGAACTGGTAGCTGGAATTTCTGCGCACGCTATACTGCCACTTCTAGTAGGAGATGCTAGCCACGAGCCCAGCTGCCGCTAAGTGCTGATTGTTGATTGCTGTACATCTTCGGCTCTCCTAAGTTGCTGCAGCGTTGTATGAATATCTCACAGATAAGTACCAGTGCTCGCGAAAGGGTTGTGATTGGTGAAAATAGACAATTGACTTTTGATAATTAGTTTAGTTGTTTAAATTTCACGTGAATTTAAAACTGAATTTCAACTATAGTATTTCGTATCCCGCTTACAAACTTGAGTACTCATAAAATTAATTATAATAACATACCTCTTTTGAAATAGTTTGATAACTCCAATTAGTTAATTATAGTTTTGCAAAATACAAACACATGTTATATAAATTTGAAAATTATAGATAAATCAACTTGATAGTTAATTTGCAAACCCGCTTTGAAATTTAAATTGATGGATAAAATTCGATTTAGTGCGTAGACAAACCTTATTTATTTGTAAGAGTAATTGTTATCTCTCAGTTGCAGATACCTTAGTCACTGGACTCAATCATAGTTATATTTATTATCAAATCTGGTCTTGTAAATGTACTGTATTGCATTAGTAATCGTTACTTGTATCTCCTCGTTGTTTGTTAAAACACTACTGCATTTACTGCCCCTTTGTTTATCGTTGCCTTCAAGTACGTTGCTATAATCTTTATAGATCTAGCTACTGTTCAGAATCACTACCTCAGTTAAATTGTTTAATAGTTATTTTGTTCTCGCTTACCCTTTCTTCGCATTAATTAGTTCTCATTCATATATAGATACTTAGCCCCTTGATACTTTAACTTACTAGTTGGTGGTCTACACATACTTTGTTTGCTGAGTTATGAGCTCAAGAGTAGTTTATGGCCGTCAACTCTTTAGTCTTTGCTTCGTTATAGTACATCCGCTTATAGTACACCCGCTTATAGTCTTTCCCGCTTATAGTCTCTCCCGCTTATAGTCTCTCCCGCTTATAATTTCTTCGCTTTAGAGTGGCAGGCTCAAACCTTTTGATAGCTATTAATCTTTTAGTTCTCGATTCAAAACAGTTTCTCCTGACTTGAGAAGTTGGTTTAAAATTGCCTGATGACCTTTCATATTGTTTTCTTGTCTTGACAGTTTCTTCGCATAGTAAGCTGCAGGCTCAAGCATAGCCTGATAGCTGTCAACCTTATTCTCATCTTGATATAGTCGTATGAGGGTAAAGTCTCTGTACATAATTATCTTAGTTTTGTAACTTCGATCTGATAGCTAGTTCTCGACTTCTTTTGGGTGTATATAGTTGGATCTATTGGGAAAGGATCTTTTGAAAAGGCTAAGTGTTTTTTACCCCAACATGGTGTTATCAAGGAGTCGAGTAGTAATACGAAATCGAGAGTGGTATTTAATGGTTCCTCTCGTTCTTCCTTGTGTCCCTCCTTGAATGAGTACTTGCACATAGGACCTAATCTATTGGTAAATCTGGCTGATCTAATCACTGACTGGAGAAATTATAGATATATCTTCACAGCTGACATTGCCAAAATGTTTTGGCAAGTGTCAGTCCATCCAAATGATCAACTCTATCAGGCTATAGTGTGGAGAGATAATCAGTCCAAATCTCTGCGTGTTTACTTTCTAACTACTGTAACTTACGGCGTAGATAGCTTGCCTTATCTGGCTTCTCGAATTCTAAACCAGTTAGCTTTGGATTGCAAGAATGAGTACCCTTTAGCTTCCGAAACTCTTTTGAAATCCAGGTACATGGATGATATTTTGTCCGGAGGTCACAGCTTGGTTGAAAGCATTCAGTGTAGGGACCAATTGTTGAAATTGACTGAATCAGGAGGTTTTCTTCTTCGAAAGTGGAGTGACAATTTTCCAAAACTGCTAGATGATTTGCCACCCTCTCTGCTCGCAAGTTCATTATTAGGATTTAAAGATTCTACTATGTCTACTTCAGTTTTGGGTCTTAGCTACAACTCCCTTCTGGATCTTTTTCAATTTAAGGTGTTGATTGAAACTGAAGTGCCAGTAGATAATTAGACGAAAAGAAAGATTCTCTCTGAGATATCAAAACTTTGTGATCCATTGGGTTGGTTAGCTCCTACTGTGATTTCGGCTAAAGCATTCATGCAATCTCTTTGGCTCTTGAAGCTGTCATGGGATAAACTGATTCAAGAGCTCATAGTTCAAGACTGGCTTACCTGGTATAAGGAACTTCCTGCCTTGAATAAAGTAAAAATTCCACGCTGGAATGGTGTTACCGACGATATGGTTGAATGGGAGTTACACTGCTTCGCCGATGCTTCTAAAACAGCGTACGCAGCGGTAATGTATTCTCGAGTAGTGAATAATAACGGTGAGGTCATTGTCTCCTTGCTCTTGTCCAAAACAAAGGTAGCACCACTTAAGACTTAGAGTATTCCACGACTTGAATTGTGTGCTGCTCATTCGGCTGCCAAATTGGTGAATCATTATTTGAACAACAATACTCGTGTTCCTGATTCAGTCCATCTGTGGTCTGATTCTAAAGATGTCTTGTATTGGTTACAGGATGTACCGTCACGGTAGCCCATTTTTGTGGCTAATCGGTGCTCTGACATACACACCTTAGTACCCTCCGCTCACTGGCATCATTTTTCGACCAAGCTCAATCCCGCAGATGTTGCGTCTCGTGGAGTAAAATCAAGCTAATTTGTTGCACTGGAGCATTGGGTGAAGGGACCTTCGTTCCTACAGGAAATCAAACCACTTTACCCTTCGTTCAGACTAGATTCTGAACTAGCTACTCGAATGGACGCTCACGCTTGCGTTGCGGTACAAACCAATGATATAGTTGTTCAAAAACCGTGGTTTTTGTATCACAGGTACTCAACTTTGAAGAAACTTTTAGCTGTTTCAGCTTATGTGTTAAGATTCGTGTTCAAGTGTCGTGTCAAAGCTCAAATGACGAAACTGAACATCTCAATGTACCCTTGTGATCAAGTGAATAAATTGAGTAAACTTAAATTCCTTGACATTTTGGCTCACTTTCAATCGTCAACTAAAATCTTAGACACTAAAGAAATAAGCAATGCAACTCTTTTTTGGGTAAGCTATTATCAAGGTTCACTTTTCAATTGAATTGCGCCTTCTTAATAGTAAGGAGTCTAAACCTTTTGTTGAGAGAATTTTCCAACCTTCTAATAGTCGAATAGCAAGTTTAAGACCTGTGCTGAGCAAGGGACTTCTCCGAGTTGGTAGACGCTTGGCAGCCTCACTTTTAGATGATCAGATAAAAAATCTTCTTATTCTGGCCCAGCACAATTATTTCACCAATTTGATTATTAGATCTATCCACGAGGTCACTTTACATGCTGGCGTTCAGTTGACATTGACCACATTGCGAGCTAAATATTGGATAACAAATGGTCGACAATGTGTTCGGTCCTGTGTCAATAGGTGTTTGAAATGTCGTCGCTTCCAAGCATCCAATTTAATTCAACAGATGGGTGACCTGCCTGCTGAACGAGTAAGACCAGCTCCAGCTTTCAGTAAAGTTGGTGTGGACTATGCAGGTCCATTTGGCATCAGATTGTCTAAGACTCGAGGAAGGGGGACCACGAAGGGTTATATAGCTGTGTTCATTTGTCTCAGCTCTAAGGCTCTCCATTTAGAAGTGGTCGAGGACTACACTGCTGAGTCCTTCGTTGTAGCCTTTCAACGGATGACAGCTCGGCGCGGGCATTGTTCTGATCTTTTTTTAGCGACTGTGGCATCAATTTTGTGAAGGCTGCAAAGGAATTGGATTTGGCTCTAAAAAACCTATTGAAAAAGTCTGAATTAGCTCAAAGTCTAATATCATTAGGGAATAACTGGCACTTTAACCCGCCGCATGCTCCTCACTTTGGGGGTATCTGGGAAGCAGCCGTTAAGTCGGTGAAATTCCATCTTAAACGAATTATGGGAGAACAAATCTTTACCTTTGTAGAGTTTTGCACTTTACTCTGTAAGATTAAAGCTTGTGTAAACTCTCGCCCTTTGCTTTCATTAATGTAAGATGTCACTGATTCGTTTCCTCTAACCCCGGCACACCTCTTAATCATGAGACCTACGTTTCTGTTTCCCGAGGTAGATACTACCGGTGAACGAGTTCCAATGCTCCATAAATGGAAACTTATCAGTCGACTGGCTCAATCTTTCTGGAAGCGTTGGTCTACCGAATATCTGCAGAGCCTTCAAGCTCGGAAAAAGTGGCCTCACGAGAGACCTTCTGTGCAGGTTGGTGATCTTTTTCTGATTAAGGACTCCCAGTTTCTCCCGGGACAATGGCCACTAGCTTTGATCGTCAGAACTTACTCGGGTCCAGACGGTTTGATTCGAGTAGTCAAGTTGAAAACTGCAAATTCCACGTTTACCAGACCCATAGTTAAATAAGTTTTATTACTTACCAGAAAACAGTTGAGAGATAACAAACTCAAATGTGATGAGAACTATGGCTCGGTTTAAAGATTTCTTATTTATTGTCTAACTATTTTATTAATTACTTTCTTGTAAAAGGACAGCGGTTCTTAGATAGTTTTGAAATTTGATTTCTCTCCTCGTTGATACGATAAATCAAGGGGGGAGTATGTTCAGGATTGATATAGTGCGGCGCACGCACCTCACGGTGTTCGAGACACTCGTATTAACTGATGTCAGCGTTAGCCAATGAGTGCTCGAGTGAGTCACGCAGAAGAGGTAAGAATAAGTCTAGAGGCGGTAGTGACAGTAGTTCGCCCTCGTCGCTCGCACAGTGCAGTCCAGTTGCCTTTAGTGTTGTGCCTCAAATAGGCGGACTTTACTTTAGTCGCCATAAATTCTCGTCACCTTGTGTATCAGTCACGGTGATTTGTACTCCTTGTTCAATTCAATTTAATGAACTTCGTTAGTGCGCTCTTTTCTATTGTTAACTGTAATTATTCGCGAAAACTTCTCAACTGAAATCAAGTGCTTTGTTTTTATTCATAATAAAGCATAGTGAACTTTGAACATTTGTCTCATGCATGCTCTATTACAGAGGAAAGATATTTGTCGTTCTCTCTCCACATCTCTTCTACATTTTTCTTGTCTCCTTAACCTGTATCCGGCTCCCTGAGTCATTCGCTCCTCACAAAAAAAAAAGAAAATCAAAGTAAATACAGTCCATTTTTAACAAAACACCTCATCTTCTTTTCGTACTCCATACTTCAAATAAAATAAATCTTTCTGATTCTGGTTAAGTGTTTCTAAATAAAATCTATTTGAAAAAATCTCCCTCATTTGCACTGAATCAATAAATTGATTTTAAAAAGTATCAGTTAAGTCAATATCATTATCACTTTCACTAATGGCAAACTTTGATACAACAATACTTTACTGAAACTTTCTCTGTTATTCAAAGCTTTTCTTGATCAAATTAATTATCCTCCCATGGTTTTTATTATAAAAAAAATTGTGAATAACATAGTTGATACTATCATTATTTTGTTTTCTTGTTTTGGCAGTAATTTCTGTTATGGGGCCTATAATTAGTTTAAGAGATGTACAAAAAACTTTTTGAGCCTTATTTTTCCCAAACTTTAATAGAATTTATTTTTTCTTAACAGCCTCTTTAGCCATTACAAACTATTAAAGAACCTATTTTTCTTATTAATACATAATGAGCATAATGACGACGATGACAATAATGATAATGATGATGACGACGATGATGATGATGATGATGATGATGATGATGATGATGGTGATGATGATAATGATGATGATGATGATGATGATAATGATGACGACAATGATGATGATGATGATCATGATGACGATAATGATGATGCCGATGGTAATGATAATTTGATTCAAGTATTGGTAAAAAATCCGCAGCTACCTTAGTGACCAGGGCAATAAATCCTAAAAGTTAACTTGGTATGGGGCTAAATCAAGAGAAGAAGAAAAAACAAGGTATTTAGGAAAGAAAAAGATAAAAGAGTAGCTTAAGAAAAAAAAACGTTGGACTTTTGATGCAGTCATTAGAGCTGACTCATAATCTATGAGTACCAAAAGCAAAGGAGCTTGAGATATCATTAGTGGTGCTTTAAAAGGACCTTATAGTTCAGTTAAAAAATCTGGTGATAAATAGCATGCTAAGACTCTATGAATCTTATACCTTCAAACTTAAATGGGAGAAGCTTTACCTATGATTTTTTTGTTTGCTGGGCTTAGTGCTTCTAGTGCTATAGCTTATATTATAGTGGAAATGATTAGGAGCAATACTTGTAGTAAGTCAGCCAAAAAAGCAGCTAGCCAAAAGTCACAGACATCATTAAGCCATAATGGATATTGCCCTCGAGAAATATACTTATTTCAAACGTAATAAAATGAATGAAAACCCTGTTGAAAGCCTTGTGACGTTTCATGAAAAAAAAAAAATAAATAAATAAAAATTGTTTAAAACCGTTAAAGTACCTGGCTCAGCCCTGAATAACATAGATTTGATGAAATATTTTCAAATATCATAAGTTTATCATTTTTTTGCAGTATTGATAAAAAAAAACTTACCTGCTGATGGCTCATGGTTTGCCCAAATAGCTATAGTAAGTCTTGACGATGAAAATGGATCTTAAACTCACTGGGTAGCTTATCGAAAGCGTGGTTATAATTTTTTATATTTTGATAGTTTAGAAAATCTGCAGCCACCTATCGCTTTAATGTTATACCAAAAAGTTTCTAAGGTTAAATATAGTTATAAGTGTTGTGAAAAATGTAACACTTACAACTGAGGTCATTTTTTTTTAAAGTTTCTTTCAAAATAAATATAAATTCCTTAGAATCGAGAGTAACCTATTAACTGTACTTCAGCAACAATGAAAGGAACATTATCACTAAGACTCTGTGGTACTTTTTCTGTTTTAGAAGCACAGTACTTTTTAATCATTGAACTATTGCCAAAACACAGTTTTATTCTTGGCTTTTTAGAACTTTTGTCATTCAACTCAGTTTCCAATATTGATTAAAATTGTTATAAATTTTATATTGACAAACAAGTTATTGTACTATGATTACGAGATTGAAGTTATAAGGTCATTTTTAGTTAAGGTCTTACAACCTTGCAACATTACTCTTGATATTACGCTGAATATACGCTTTGAAGTGTTATCAAGTGCACCCATATCATTGATTATGGAACTTCAGATTCTATTGTCTGTCTATTAGATTTTAATTAACAAGTTCTATACAGTAACAACATTTATATGTAAGACAAATGTGTGGTTATTCTAATGATAAACGCATTAAGAGTAGAATGCAACATTACGAGTGGAGCTTACATAAATAGCCACGGAGTGCTTCCTCTTCATGAGCTTTTTCCAGCTGTATTAACAAGATACAGAAACTATTAAAATTCCTTCACAAATAATTCATTTACTAAATATAAGACGTATTATTGATCACATACAGCTATGTATAGTAGATCAGGATAGTGATTTAGTTAATTTTCGTTGCGAAGTCATAACTATGAAATTATATATAAAACCCTCTTTGTAAAAGGTTGAATTTGTAATTAAACAAGCTATAAAGGCAGCTCAATATGCTCTCCAGCACTTACTTAAAAATAAGCTCTCAAACCGTTGAGACGTCAGAAAAAACAGCTCATCAAAGCATCGAGACGTCTAAGAAAACAGCCAACGCGTCAATAAGTAACTTATCAAAACATACATTTTATAAAAAGTCTTACTCCAACATCAAGAAATCCTGGTAAAAAAAATGTTAGATAATTTTTTGTATACAAAACGGACGAGATTCTAAGTATTCAGTTTCCAGTCACATTTCATGAATTTATTGCGCACTATAAGATTCATGCTTATCAGCCGTATGCGTCGTCAACATATGGTAACAGCGATAAAACTCGTATTTCAGTACTTCAATTCAACATAAAAATTTGTGTCTTTCAACATCCAGAAGCTTTTTACGTGTTTATGGAAGATTAACCAAAGCATTTAAAAATAAAGCAGTAATGAATACTGCATTGATATACAATGCCATCTGCCACTTATTTAAAGAAATAAGATATGAGATACATGGCATAGAGGTGAAAAAGTGCAAAAATGTTGAATCAACAATCTTTATAAGAAAATGGTTATGACTTTATCCTGATCGAAAATCTATGATAAATACAGGTTGGTTTGGCGTTAGAGAAGCGACAATTACCTTACTAATGATAACATGCTTCTTTGATATCATGCTTCCACTGAATGTGATTTTAGGTTTTGCTGAAGACTATCGTAAGATTGCTGTTAATGTAGAAATTACAATTATACTCACAAGAGCTAGAAACAACATAAATGCCATGTTGCAAATTCTAGTTAATGCCAATTCTGCTCATTTCACGGCCGTTGCAACTTTAAAAGACTTTGAAATAGTTATATAAAAGCTTGAGTGGGTTGTACCCTATGTGATAGTATAAGATTCTCACGAAATTTATTGTTAAATTATTTGCAAAAAAATAAGCTTATACCTATGAGTTTTTGAGCTTAAGAATTATATTAGTATACCCTCTAGCCTAGCACATTCAAACATAAATTGACAGCTAAAACATCTGTAAAATGTAAGCGCTTGTATGTTTAATCACTGTAACATAAGGAACGTAAGACTGTATTTAAATTTACAATATTACTCTTACGTAAATCTTAATTTCAATATAACGGGTCATCAGTATGCAGTACCATATAAGATTTAAGTTCATTTTCACCATACTGCGCCAAAAGTAGGAACTTTCCTACCGCTTCGCGGGAAGAAAATTCCTTCTCCCGGTGCAGGGTTGGTGAAAAATCGTATACGCACCACGGGAGAAAATAAAGAATGCTCAGATCACTCGTTTGACACCCTGGGCTTTGCCTCGGGTGGCAATACACGTGTGATCTAGAGCATTCTCTTCTTTTTCTCCCTAGGCGTGTAATGTACTATTTTAAAATTCATATTATGGTAAAGAATGCACTTTTTCATTAGGCAAACATTTACTTCTCACTCGGATTTTTTTGATCGTTCTTGATTGTCATAAATGAAATGAGACATTAAAAAATGGTCCAGTAGATGTGAGGCTAGAATTTAAGTAGCATACCAATTTTCCTGCAATATGTCAGCTTATTGCTTAATTTTACAAGACGGTATTATTCAGTATTGTCCAATGAGTGGTGATGTCAAGAAACTCATTTGAAAATGTATAAATTTGATTCAGAGCTTTGGTAGCATCAGCTTATTACCAACCTCTACAGTTAACGGTGAGCTCAACAGCTGAAGTGAAGAAGAAGCAGAAAATAAATGACGATAAAAAGAGTGGAAGAAATTCATGAAGAGAAACAAGAAGAACATAACATTGAAATAACAGAATCTGAGGAGAAATCATAAGATAAAGACTGTTAAATTGTCTGAAATTAAATATATTTAATGAGCTTTTCTTTAATTAGTGTGTTAAATAAATAGTGCACAAGTAATTTTACAACTGATACTGAGTATCAAAATTTTTTAACTTAGGATGATGGTGATTGGAATAAAAAACCTGGGTTAAAAAACTTTCTTCATAAGTATTCAACCAACAAAGGATCTTGTCCTAAAAATAAAGGTTATAAAAGAATAAAAAAGCCACAAAAATTATTATAACGATAGTAAAAGATGGAGTTTTCGTGGACATGCAAGGATTCAAGAAACCGGGTAATGGTTATATGCTCAAAGAATTGGCTATCCTTCTGCATAATACTAACGACACAAAACACAAGTTTTTCTGCTTTTATGACCCTTTGCCTGGTGAAAATTACCTTAAAAGAATATGAAAATTTTTACCTTGAACTTTGCTTTTGCGGAGTAGCCTAGGACTAAGAAAAAATTAAGTATACGAAAATATTTTACGGGAGAATCTTAAAAATGCTACAAAGATACATGTCATTAGAGATTTTTTTAAAAAGTGGCTTAAAAGATTTGGCTCCAACGTGACTGATATGACAAACTATTCACCGTTCGAACATCCAAGGTTGGTTATTATTTGCACATATTAGAACGGAGCCTATAAATGCATGTGTGATCTTTGTTCTGTGAAGCAAATGAAAAAATTCTACTTTAATGTAGAATGGGTCAGTGTTGATGATAATTACAATAATAATGTAGAGCTGTAAGAATCCATTGTATTGTATTGTATTTAAAGAGTAATACGTTAAATATAATTATTTTATGAATTACAAACATTTTTTATGCTATTTTAACTAATTTTGAGTAATAAGACAGGAAATTTTTAACAATCACTTGCCTACCACTCCACATTCTACATTATTATGCAAAGTTTTTGCTAACTCAAACAAAATTTTGTGAACATATTACTACCGCATGCACAAGCTGCACACGATTTAACACATTCAAACAGCACACGCAAACCAGCAGTGCAGACGACTTATGCCCATTGCATCCCGAGCAACTTACACTGCGTTGCACGTTAGCTTGTGGCTTAGGGCTACAGACGCTAATGCATATTGCGGAGTGCATAAACTCAAATAGTGCTCATAAACTCAAGCAGCGCTGTACGTGGCACACACAACTTTAAGTAGTGCACGTAGAAAGAGTGCAAGAAAGCAACAGCTCCTGCTCGCCTATTGTCCCTAAAGAAGGGGCTACTTCACCTGAAAAGAAGGTTCTGCTTGTAATGGAGAGGGAGTTGGCCAAAACCATCTGGCGACTGAAGCCCACCTGCACTAAAATCACCATAGCTTATCTACTAACTACAGACCATAGCTACATCCATGATACCATTATATGTGTCTGGTTGAAGGGTAGTGAAGGGTTGATACATTGTACGGTCTAGTGTTTGATCTTTATCTTCACTATTAACTAAATTTGCGTTTACAAATTGTGAGCATGTCCCATGCATGGCTAAGTATGTGTTATTGACTACTCAGACTGGAGTGAGTATGTTCTTACACATGTATTAGCTATCACCTGGTAGCTTCTATTAGGCCAAATTTTTTAGTTAAAAATACGGACATGAAAGTCTAGCTCCTTAAATTTGTGAGCCAAATAATTAAAGTCTGGGTTTTCAACTCATAAGTTTATATGAGTAAGTCCATGTGATACAAGAATCATCAGTTTAACCACTGTTACGCAATAGTGTAGCTTCCTTCTACCTTGATTATAATGAGATTTATAGTGTATGTATTGATTCTGACAGATAGAGACAGAGGTGCAATACAACAGACCAGAAGACCTTTTTCTCTTTTCTTATTTTTCACTTTCTCTCTTTACTATTTCAAGATTTGACATGTTTTTTTCACTCGTCATACAACCTCAGAAATAGTTAAGCCTCGTCAGAGCAAGCTTTTATGCAGTACTACGTGCAGGGTAGAATTTCTATTCTTCTTTCTGTTTTTCTCTCAACGACTCTACGATTTTGCATGTTCTTTTCTCCACTCGACAAGATTTTTTACACTTCCTTTCACCCATCATACAAGGTTACGAATACTTACTTGCAATATTTTGGACGTATCAAAGCAGGGTCCTATTCAGGTGGTGGGGTGGATTTTGATGGGCCAAAGTGTTTCAACAACTATTTATGCTGGTAGTGTTATAAAAAACTATAATATTTTATAATAAATGTATGTTATGGTTCAGTATAAGTTTGTGTTCAAACAGCTCTTAAAGGTGAAATACAAGGAAACGTGCATGTACAATAAAAATATACTTTATGGAGAAGAAGTAATCAGTGATGTTTGATATATATATGGCTATAGTTTCACAGAATATTTTGTATACTTTATCATAATTAATCAACAACTACTTTCAATAAATTTTCTATGGTTTTATTTATAAAAAAAATAATTTTGACAAATATGTTGTTTATTGTACGCCAAAACATCTAACAGTTGTGTTAATGACTTCCAAAATTGTAAATGCCACAACCAACTGTAGGCACAATGTTTCTAGAGTGAACAAAATGAGTATCACTCTCTAGGTTTTAGTACGCTTTTCTTAATACTCGATTTTTATTAATTATATTGTTGGAAAAAATGTTTTTCTAGATTGTTTCATGTTGAATTCGAAGAAGATTGTATGCAAAATACAGGGAATGCTAGAAAAGCAAAGCCACTCTTATTGAGTCACAGATCAAGACGTTTGTTAAAAAAATGAGATACACCCCGTTTTTTAGCTAGTTGTAAGCACAGCTCAAAGGAATAAAAGCAATTATTAGTCGATGTATAAAAGTGGTAAGCTAAATAATAAATAAAACTGTAGGTGACAGGAGATACATTTTTTTGAACCAAACAACAACTCGTCTTTCACATACTATCGTTCAGTACAGGGATTTAGCTTAAAAAAATAAATTTAACTACTCGAATATTAAAAACACAGATTTTCCAGCTAAAGCTTGAAATAAAACTATGAAAACTAAGAACAGGTAAGATAAGACGCAATGTGCAATTAAAATAAGTTCAATCCTGAACATAGTCTTGAAAATTAAGACATTATTTTATAAATGTGTTAAAAATGTATTTACTTGTCCATTACCATCGCCTTTAGGATTTTCGTACATAACAAATAATCACTGTTTGTTAAAATAACATAGTTATTTAACAGTTGTCACCTGAAAAGACATAATAACAAAAACCAATGATATAAATAGTACTCGTAGGTGTTTATATACCGTACTTTGTAAAAAAATTTTTCTTCAATTATTTAAACACGAGATTGGTTTGAATTTTACATTTGGCTTAAGACACGTGTTACATAGTCTTTGATAAAGTATGTTATTGATAAGGAATAGCATCATAGATCATAAATTTTAAAATTAGTAGCCTAGGACTAAGAAAAAATTAAGTATACGAAAATATTTTACGGGAGAATCTTAAAAATGCTACAAAGATACATGTCATTAGAGATTTTTTTAAAAAGTGGCTTAAAAGATTTGGCTCCAACGTGACTGATATGACAAACTATTCACCGTTCGAACATCCAAGGTTGGTTATTATTTGCACATATTAGAACGGAGCCTANGACAAAAACAATTTTTATTATAACAATAATACTGTTCACTGCCAAAGTATAATGGCTCTAAAAATTTTTCAAAAAATTCTAATGCAACACAATCAACCAACTTTTTTATTTTTTTAAAAGGTGATTTTCATCGAAATTTAAATACCATTAATACTATGCACCAAATGGGCTGCACGAACCCAGATTTTAATTTTATAACCTTACACAACCAAAGATCTATTAAAATAAAAAGAGATTATGACAACTTAGTAAGGATTTCAAAGATAAGAAAAAAATAAAAAAACTTAAAACATTAAAGTCACCTGACCTTCTACTTTTGTTGAAAACCTTATTGGAACACAATAAATTTGAAATTAAAGTATTAGATAGCGTCAATGTAAAAAAAAAGTGAACAACTATTAAACAGAATTAAATTCTATTCAAACGAAGTATAAAAGTTTATTATTTAATTTGTCTTCCTTGACTTGAACTTTATTAAACGAAAAAACAAATGATACTATTACTAAAAATAGGTATACATTATTTGATATGGTTATCTAAATTTATTAGCTGCTACATTTTAAGTACTTTATACTAACACTATTTTTTTCTGCAAGTAATGGAATATGTTGGCATTCAGTTTTGTGAATAACCAGAACTGAACGATACATTGTGTTTGTCTCATACAAATATAAAAATAGACAAAAATAAAAAAAAAGATTTGTAGCATAAATATGAGAAATCGTCATGAAAACTCAACTCACAATATAATTTTTAGTTTTAATACGATCGAGATTATTCAACTAATACGGCGTGTAGGATGTCAGGGGAAACAAAGTTAACTAACATTACTTAAGTATATTATCATTAACCTTTCTTAGACTACTACAGTGTTTTCTGATTTGGTCATATTTAAAACACTACAGTTAACAAAGAGACTTGTACTGATCTACGTTTTTTATTAACGAACATATATATCTAACGACGTTTAATAGTATAATTGTATACTTGAATTAAAATGCTTATTTTTTTTATAAGGAATATAGATTGAGCGACCCTTGAGTAAGGGGTCCTTAATCTGTATTATCCTTTTGCTATTAGGATTAAGAGAATTAGGGGTGCAGGGATTACAGTAGTTGCAGTTTAAAAAATGTTTGTTATGTTATACTTAATATCATTTATTTTTTCTAATTAAATTAATTTTTTCATTTTTTGAACTTATGAAAATAAATTTTTCAACTATTAAAAATAAGTGTTATGTCTCTCATTTTTCGATTATTTTCAGTTACTAATTTATTTGTACGAAAAAATAGTTATAAACATATAAGCGCCCTTGTTGTAGTTAAATTCTTTATTTAACTTAATCCAACTATTCAAATACAGTAAGGAACAAAGTAAATGTTCAAATTTGTTATTGAATTCTAACAATGAGCTTAATATGAAGACGAAAAAAATGTTAATAATTTAATGTTAAGATCATTATACTATGATTATTACTTTGCACAGTCGTACAATGTAATTAAAATTACATTGAAAACTTCAAAGTCACGTGAAAGTAAGCGTACGTTTTAAAATGTCTCGTATTGATTTCAATTAAACTACTTTCATAATAATTTATGATAGTGACTTTACAGTAAAATAAATTTAGAGTTCTGTATCACTCTTTATTTTTACATTTAACGATTACAAAATTAGTTCGTTGTACCACAATTCCTTTAGAAATTAAAAAATCTTTTTGATTTCTTAAGAAAAATATATATTTTAATATGTTTTGTTTACACTTTAGCATCACACTATTGTATGAAGCTACATTTAAACATTTTTTCTAATACAGGACTTCATAAATGTGTGGATAAAGATCATCTGTAACAATGTTTTTCTCTAAATTTACTTCAATGTCTGATTACAAAATAAATTTAGCTTAAATTACAGTCATTTTTTATGATACAGTTCCAGTATGTAATAACGCATATTTAAGACTACCACTTCGTTTGAAAAATTCCATTGTTTGCAAGTTCTTTGTTACACTATTCGAATATCCTTGTATTCGAATAGCAGTTGAGATGTGCTTCCTAAAAATAAACAAGAACTTATCCTTAACATTCTTTCCAGTTGTTGGTGTGGACATAATATTTGAGACTTTGTACATTGTTTTCTTACTATTTAAACTTTTTATTCAAAATAAAAGTCATGGATAAAAATTTAATGTATTTAGGAAAAGTTTTTTGTTATTTTTGACGTTCAAACAAAATTAAGTATAAAATGCAAATCATTGGAATTTACTTCAAACTATACTCTTTTGTCCGATAGATCTATGAATTTTTTTTTCATACTACAGGAAATTTTAGTAAAAATTTGATAAATTATATCTGCCTACAGTAAGCAAAAAAATTCTTTTAATTCAACTGGTTATTTACAAAATAATTACTTATATGTTTAAAGATATGAGCTGTCTGGAAAACTTCATAAATTAAAAATATATGTATGTTAGGTAAAGGGAGGTATGTGTCGCACTCTCACCTTAATTAGCCGTTATATCTAAGTGTGGCATGTTACAGTAGCAAAAAAGTAGAAAACAAATAGATGCTTCCTTTAAAAAACTAGATGAATAAATAAAAGTATTATGTTACATTACTTTAATACTCATAAAAAAATCCAAAAAATACGTAAAGCAATGAGCTTAAAAATTTCACGTGTGCATCACTATAGGACATAGCATGGTCATATCCAAACCAAATTAAGACTAGTAATTACTTACTTTTTTGTGGTTTGACTTATATGAAATCACATTATTTCAGAGAAAGAATTATAATTTTTTATTGGTCAGTTGTGGTAAATAACAGTTTAATTCTTATTTACAGTTTTTAATACTAAATCGATCTAATATAAAAGTTATTTCACAAACATTAGTATATTTCTCATGATAACAGTAGTTTAATATTGTTAATTAACATGTTATTTGAAGAAAAATCATATAGACTGTAAAACTGGACAGATTAAAACAAACTAGCAAAGGGCACGGTTGACGTCAATTCATAGATATTTTTTGCTGCCTAGAAAGTTAGGTAGTTGGCTATTAATGCGGAAGTTGCAACCTCTTCGACTGCTGCATCGTTTTGTGTGCTACTACTGCCTCACACCTGTTCCATGGCGTATCTCATCGAAAAATACCAAGAATTCATTAATTGGCATTAAAAAATTGTACTAACAACCTAAACAATTTATAACACCTGAAATACTATCTAACTTGCTGTAAATCTAAAAAACTATACTATGAGTGGTTTCTTTAATTTTTGACTGATCTTTTCAAAGCCCCACTCGTACTCAATATAATGCAATAACTTGTATAATTTTTAATTTTTCTGTGCCTAGGTTATTAAACATCTGAACTGATAATGAAGGCTATCGCTTCAAGGACATATATATTTATGCTAAAAAATATAAGAATTAGCCCACATGCAAGAAAAACCATTTCGTTAACTATTAGTTTAAATTTATACTTTCAACATTTACTGCACCCTTAGGTGATAATACATGGCTGGAACCTTGTAAATATCCAGCTATAGCAACAATAATAGGTCCTTAAGCTGGGTGCTTTTTGTGATAATGCTTATCTTTAGATAATAAAACAATAAATAATAAAGTGACAATGCTACTGTATTTGTAATCGTAAAATTATTCAAAAGTTTCTCTTTCTAGTAAGTTTTATTTTCATCATTCCGTATTTAGTTTTAACATATTTTTTTTTTTGACTAGTTATTTTTCATGATTTTTTGTGCTTCAATTGCTTTGTTATTTAATTTGATTTATATTCATGAATATGCTTCTATTTCGTTATTCCACTTGCGTAAACAACTGAACAAAAAAACTTTCCTGCATTTTTTTATCCTGAGTAGTAGGAAAAATTTATTTTCTCAGTATCTTGTGTTTGGATCTCTTTTTCAAACTAAAACAAAAGTTCTTAAAATTTTAAATATCATAACAAAAACTTTAGTATGGTAACTTCGTAAAGTAGTATCTTAATTCTTAAGGTGACAGTTAAATTTGAGAGTACCAACAAACTAAATAGTATGTATCTCCAAATGACTGTCACAACGCAGACTAATTTCTTATTTCAGTTGTCACTTCAATCTAACGAAATTTATGTTTAAAATAATCTTTCTAAATTAACTATTTAGTGTATTTTGAATTTTGGACTATTCATTTATCTTACAATATAAAACTCAATTCATTTTAAATAATGACTTGACAACTGTATTTTTTAAAACTCAATTTTTAATTTACCTACTGTTCACGAGTTTTGTCCAATTACAAAACGAATCATAAAGCTTTAGTCAAGTGTCAATCAAATTTTTATGGTAAAAAGCCTATGTTGATGTCAAAAAACATCATTGTTATCATTGGCCCTAAGTACACCTTACGCCCTTGATTCACAATTTTCTTACTTTAATGCCTAATTCACAAATAAGATTAGTTTTACCGAAGGGGGAGACTTATATTTTATGACCGTGGGCATCCATGATCTGATCATCTCTATAGATCTTGAAAACAGTACTTTACGCCTAAAGACAAAAAGTACTGAGTCCATTCGAAAGCACAAAATAATTGAACGCCATCAGATACAGCTTTCGGGTACTAAACCTTTTCGTTCAGAATAGAAAAAAGTCCCAATAATGTATGGACCATGCAATATTTATAAGCACAACGTACAATTGAAACACCATCTTATATACTATTGGAATTAACTAAAGCACAAGTAATAATTGTGTAAGATAATGCATATTGCCCTAAATCGGCTTTATTCCTCAACATTCTTCGGCCATGGCTCTTTTTTAATACAGTTATTACAAAATATTTTAAATTCAGATGACAGTTACTTTGGCCTATGAAAAAAATTTTTTTGGACAAATGAATAAGAAAAGAATTTATGTTTTCTTGGAAGGATTAAATTATTCAGCTCTATAAGGCAAGTAGTTCTTAAATAATAGACCTAAATAATATGGACCTTATGCATTCAGCACGTTACAATGAAATAAATTTTATAAAAAAAAAAGTTGAAACTAAGTCCTCAGGACCTCAGGCATTCTTGCGTGGCTGGTGTGCCATTAGTAGGAAAAATAGGATTCTTTACATAAGCGCTATTGCACTTTGGGGACTTTACGTTCCTTGGGCCACATAACATCCCCAGAGATAATGGCACTTATCCGACGGAAACTATCATTTTCCGCCCTCGGGTGGTTTTGGGAGTCTGGTACTTCCTCGGGCGAAAAAGCAGTTTTCTGGAACTCGTTCGAAAAGTCTCCTTTACGAACCTCGTTACGTCCCTCGCCTTCGGCTCGGGCCGCAAACCTCTCGGTTCGCAAACAGAGACTTTTCAATCTCGTAGGAAAACTACCATTTTTACCTTGGGCATACAGTGCAACTGCCACTTTGCATTCTCGGACCACATTTTGCGCCTTTGTAATCACTTTGGGCCTACGGAAAAATACTTTTTTCCTTAGGGCACAAAGTGATTTACTGGGGAAAAAGTGTACATATGTAGGCGAAATAACACTTTGCACCCTGGGTGAAAAAAAATGATACACGACTTGGCCACCAACGTACAACAACCGTACTCTTTGGAGGCTCATGTTTGTTCTTTATGTCTGGGTAATGTGATGTATAGCATATGATTTTAAAGATTTATTGGATCTTATAGAGCTGAATCAAATTTTTTTAATAATTCATTTTGTACTGATAAAATACATCATTCTTAATGAACAGAGTAAGTTTCTTTCTTTTTAAGAAATAGAAAATACTAATAAATGTTAACTTTATAATTGATAAGTGAAACATTTAGTTAGAAAATAAATTTGATTAGACCAGTAAACAAAATGGTATATCAAAATGACGCAAAACTATTCCTTATGTTGTAAAAGATTTAGAACAATTTTTATAGTAATAACTTGACGGTGTCATATTAAAATCTTTCATGTGTTAGCATTAATCAGTCCAAAATAAACAAGCATACTATTGCTGTAGTTTTATTTTACTGACATACTATTTTTTTCATTTCAATAGTTAATAATAACTTTTGTTTAATAATAATGTTTTGTAATAATAATGTTTGTTTATTTATTATTAATTTACTGTAAAAATTGAACAGACACCAGCAGTGCTAAAATGAGAAAATAAGACTTTAAAGTTGCACTACACAGCAAGCATAGGCAAAATGTGTAATACACAAGCATTTCTCTTGATTAGAAAATAATTAAACAATAAAATTTCTTAAAAAATTAACATTTTGTTATGCGTAGCTATGTAAATATCACTCTGAAGAATTAAAAAGTTTGCCCATGCGGTTCAGACAGTAATACAATTTTAACATATTTTTGTATGTTTTCAGAGTACCTATGTTGTACCGTAAATAAATACTATTTTAAATGTTTTATAGTTTCATGCTATTGGTGTGGTTTTATATTTTAAACATTATTGTTGAACACGATTTGATTAAAAATAGTCATATGAAACCATCATTTTTGAAAAATCAATTAATATCTGAGGGTTTCAACTGAATGACTACCTTAAGAAATGTCTGGTGAAAAATAAAATAAAATTTATTATTTTCGGAGTATGTTTTTCTAAGAAAAGTTATCATGGGAAACTAGATTTATCAAAAACAAAGCAAAAAAATCTATAATTTTTTTTGACAAATTTTTAGACAACTACTGTGTCATATTTATTTTCCTTTATGACTGTTACAACAAATTATGTAATAGCTAGTAATAACATTCAATCTTCCGAAAGAAGTTCTAAAGCCTTTTTTTATTAATATTTATTTCACAGCATAATACAAAAAATTTTATTTTTTATCGATACTTATAATTTTTACTTTAGTCGTGTAACCAGGCACCCAAAATACATGGCTCACAAAACTGAGTTTGCAAAATATACTTTATAACATTTAATATAAGAGATATGTATACAGTACGCAATTTTATAAGCGTATATAACCATCCACTACTCATAAAAATATGGACGTTTTAATTTTTTTTGTTAGTATGCGTAAGCTAAGGGCATTGTATTATCATTTTTAAAGAGACATTTTGATCGGGCTTGTGACTAAATATGCAGTATGCTTTATTGACCTCCTGGGCTGACAGTTGCAGAACGAGAGAAAAACCCCATCTCGTTACAATAAGAAGTCGTGCTACCAAGCTGTCTCATACTATTATAGTTACTCTTACACAATGACAATTCATTCTACCTTTTATTCTTCCTTGTCAGATAACGCTTCTGCTAACGAGTGTTGTCAATATGATTTTTTGTAACGTTAAAGTTCTAATGATTTGACTTAAACAATAACTATGTTACCTGAAAAAATAAAACAATGCAATGGTTTTTTTAATTACTAACGATATCTTTCTATTGAAATTACTTTAGGATAAAATGTATGAAAGATATAAGTTCATGTTTAATGTATAAGGAAATATTAACTTTAAACGTTATAGAAAAAATAAAGTTCTTATATGCTCCATCTATAATCCATATATGAAAAGTAATGTTATTACACCGTTAATTAAGAGAATCTTTTCATTGTAACTAGAGTTTGTGTTTTCTTTGGATAAAGAAAGCCTTACTTTTTTGAGATTTCATTGAATAATAAGAACTGTTACATTGAAAATCTGCTCAATTTATTGGCTTACAGATTTCTTATATTTTTATTTCTTTTATAAATACATTTACTTAATAAACTTCAAACGCCATTCTTCCTGTGAGAATCAAAAACTTTTTAGTTTTTAACCATTACCATAATACAATTTATTTTTACGGTAGATTTTCACAACTCCATACAAAAAACTTTTTCGTCAGTAATTTCATCGCCTACACAGGTTTTTAGCAAATGATATACAAAAATCGAATATCTCATTGTTAAAACTGATGAGACTTTCACACAAAAAAGTTTAATAATGTAATTTTTAATAATGACTGTTTATAAACATGTATCAACTTATAATTACATACTTCCACATACCTTATTTTTCTTATTCTTCTGATACGTTTTATGTTAAAATTTGTTTAATTTGTTAGATTTTCCGTAGTAAAACTTCTTTTATAAAGCTTAAATATATATTTATGAAACATAAGATTTAGTAAAATCAAAAAGATTTATAAGATAGAAATAAACTAACAAAGTCATGAGTAGAAGGTTCAGAGTAGAAAAATTTTAAAAATAATCAATCACATACGTCAGCGCTTACGGAAATATTATTCTTGCAGTCTATTTCTTATGAAACGGTGTACTTAGTTTGTTATGAATCAAAAGATGCAAGGTACAATAGTTGAATCAATCAATAACCCGATTTCTAAGTAGTTTTAGGTCAAGATATTATTTATCAACAATTTAGATGACAGACACACTAGTTTTGTGGTAATCAGCATTCTAAATACGATTGAACTATAGAAGCTGATTTGATTTTCCCGTAACTACAAGCTATTGATTTTAAGTACTGTTTAACAGAATATTTCAAGAGTTTTGTACACTTATGACTAAATATTTTAGAACCTTCCACTATTTAATGCCATGTGTTACATAAATGTCTATATTATTAGAAAAAAATACTGTCCCTCCGTTATACTATATTTAAATAATTAAAAGAGCCTCCATTTTTGCTGATCTAGTAAGGAATCGAAAAAATACAAAAAAAAAATTACATAACAAACGTAAAAAATGTTGCCTGACTTTTTATTTCTCTTAGGCTATCATAAGCAAAAATGTAACTATAAAGTAAAGTTATTTGCGGCAGGTATCTAACACAGCTGATCATATAATAAATCAGATTACATAGCTAATGTGACCATCGACTTTGATTAAGGTGGTACTGTCGTATATTAAGTAAGCTACAAGATTTCAATCAAGTTGAATGTATTAGATATATAAGTACCCACAAATAATGTAGTTATAATTTTGTGGACCTAGAGTGCGTAGAAAGAATACCATGGGCATTTTACTATACTTATCGGTTTCATGCGTAATCATACGAAAAATGGCAGTTTATATTTGCACTTTTTGTTTATGGATACAGGTTTATTCATAACATGAAAGTCTTTTTTTATACGTAAGATATAGACTTTTTGGAAAGGATTCCTTTACATAAATCTTCAATTGTATGTTGAATAAACGTCTTATGCATGTACATTTGTAACGTTAAGTGCTCCCAGTTTGTGGAGAGGTTTAAGAATGGGGTGCACAATAATGCATGTCAGTATTTATCATTATAGTCAAAGGATCTTATTCAACACATAAACTTTTGCAGATAACCTAGATAACTGTATTATCTCATGTTTAATGAGTCCAAACATTAACATGATTTCAAGGCTTGTGTGATAAATTAAAAAACCATTTTTAGTATCATAGAAAGCTTATCATTTGAAGTAAAAAAACTTGTAGTAAAATCTCAGCAATTAATTACACGCAAACCAGAGAATCTACATTTTGGGGTAAAGTCTATCCCTTCTGATGCGTTGAAATACTGTAACATAATTTTTTATTTCGGCTTCTTAGTAAAGAAGTGATTCCTTAGAATTTCAGGTACTGGCAATACCGATTGAAATTTTTAATTTAACTGCCTTGTTGATTAATTGTGATCAAACTTGGTAAATAATAGTATTTTAATATTTCTAAAATATCGTGTTACCCAGCTATACAGTAATTGTGCTAACAGTATTGCTTCAGAAGGTTTTGCCAAAAGACTAGCCTGGTTATCTTCTTACTTAAATGTAGCTTCTTCACCGTTAGCTTCACATTTGCCATACGCTGTTGCAGAGTAACACCACTCTGTATCAATTCAAAATCTTGCTTATCATTCAAAAGGTTTTTAAAAGATAATTTAATATTTATTTTAAAAAGGCTGCCTAGCTCCATCAGTAATATATATAATTACTTAAATAGTTACTTTATTTTTCGTGGTTCCTGGAATTAATTGCTTCTGAATAGTATATACTGCAGACACATCATACTTTAATCTATCCGATAATAAATGCAGCTGTGATATTTTAGTGCTTATTCGGCTTTGTAATCATAAATAACTAGGAAGATGTAGGAATGAATGAGAGAGAACTGTACATTGTTAATGATTAAAATATATAGCTTGTAAAGTGTTTTTAGCTATAGAAGAATGATTCTGAAAAAAATACATTTTGACAAGAACTTTTCCAGTTTTTAAATCCTTTTGTTTTGTCAATATCAGTTTTGATTGATGTTTTACTATAAAGGACTATGGGTTCAGAACTTGCACATTCTCTCAAAGTATATCTATGAAGTCTAATGTTTTTTTTATTACAGTTTTTAACATAGACCCATCAGTTCCAGTCTAAATGATGTAATGCACTAGATTGACAGACTTTCAATCCCAATTACTATAATTAACTTTGAAAGAGCTGAGAAATCAAAACATTTAGAAACTTAGAACACTGATGAAGGTAACAATCTGAGAGCGGTGTGTTGCAAATGAGCAACTTTCAGCAGTCGTGATAATCATTAAATACATCTTCTGTATGGATCTTTATAACATCCAGTACTTAGTCACAGTTTTCATGTTTGGTACAAACGCAAATCTTATGTGTTTCTCTTGCTGTAGCCAATATAAAATTTTGCGTACGTAGTTTATAGAAAGCACTGAATCCAAAACTAATATCAGTATTGTTCTTTATAAATAGTTTGAACAATTTACTGAGATCGAATAATAAGAGCCTTTTTTGCACAAGTAATCGTGTAATATTAACTTCGATTGAAAGTACATCTTTAAGGAGGTTTGAGAGTATTATTCAGAGAAGTAAGAAACGGGAAGTTCCCCCTTGCCCGTACAGATGTGCCCCTTGACCACTCACCTTATGTTGCACGGTATAAGCTTTCAGCTTATTGACTGTAATTGATTACATTTTTAAAAAATACCTGGAAAGTCGTGGTTTTTTTATTGAGCATCTTCTTTTTGTACTAAGGTATCTATAAAAATTTTTTTTTATATTCAACACATTTACAATGTGCCTCAATTTTAAATTAAAAGGCAACTTAACCTTGGTCTCTCATAAGGGATTGTGTTACACTGTCAATCTTAATAATTATTTTCTTGAAAATCTTCCATGGTGAAAAGTCTTTACAAATTTATGTGCAGTTCTAATAAGCTCAAATATAGCATACATTTTTTCAGCACGGTTCTTTCGATATTTCTATAATACTCCATGAAAGTGGGGCTACAGTGAAAATTTAAGTTCTCATATGATCATTATCACCTAACTCTTTCACTTTATTTTTAAGCGTACAAATAGTCTGTCCAACTCCACCAGTTGCTTTAACAGAGTCCTTATACAATTCCTTATACAGTAAGGAATTTGACTTCTTATTATTAAAATATGTAGGTGCATCAGTTTTCATACTGTTAGTGTTCTCACAATTTGGCTTTTGCATGAAAAATATCATTTGGTCCGTCTTTCATTATTTTTAAGGAATCGAAAAAATACAAAAAAAAAATTACATAACAAACGTAAAAAATGTTGCCTGACTTTTTATTTCTCTTAGGCTATCATAAGCAAAAATGTAACTATAAAGTAAAGTTATTTGCGGCAGGTATCTAACACAGCTGATCATATAATAAATCAGATTACATAGCTAATGTGACCATCGACTTTGATTAAGGTGGTACTGTCGTATATTAAGTAAGCTACAAGATTTCAATCAAGTTGAATGTATTAGATATATAAGTACCCACAAATAATGTAGTTATAATTTTGTGGACCTAGAGTGCGTAGAAAGAATACCATGGGCATTTTACTATACTTATCGGTTTCATGCGTAATCATACGAAAAATGGCAGTTTATATTTGCACTTTTTGTTTATGGATACAGGTTTATTCATAACATGAAAGTCTTTTTTTATACGTAAGATATAGACTTTTTGGAAAGGATTCCTTTACATAAATCTTCAATTGTATGTTGAATAAACGTCTTATGCANAAAAAAAAAATACATGTCAATTATTTTTCGAAATTATATAAAACGGACTTAATAGAGTTTTTTGTGCAAATACCTAATTACTGTCAATGGATTCAAAACTATCAAAGTTCTTTAATTTTCAATCATTACAAATCATTGCATTTTTAGGAAAATGTGATTGTTTCTCTAGAAACGACTTTAATACTTATTCGACATGCCGTGCATAGGGAATGAGATTATAAGCCATCTAATGTGGCGCGAGTGCTTGTGTACATCGATCTCTTTAGAGTCACATTAAATAGCTCATAATCTCATTCCTTACGCATGATATTTGTGAAAAGTTGTATACACCACACGTGCGAGAGGTTAGGTGATTGACACGCGCGTGTCTTTGCACACACTCGTTAGCGCTTGTGTGTGAACTGACACGTGTGCGTCAATCGCCTTCTTCGCGCACTACTATCGTAATGTGATATTTTGAGATTAAACTCTTTGTGATTTGCCGCACCATTTTTCGCGTAAGGATACATGCACCTATCGTTCCAAACTTTGTAAGACGTAATGATTAGTTTTGGATAATAATAATACTTGCTATACTAGATACCGCATTGACAAAAATAACTACACGAAACATAGTATTTTTCTTGCTTTCTAACAACAATGACTTTTCACTTTCATTAATATTTGTTACTTTGGGTACACTATTTATCTGAAAATAGTTTACAATAAAATGATCATTTAAAAGTATGAGCTGTAGAATTTTAATAAATGAGTACTTACGTTTAGATAAACTACATTAAATTTTTATTGGTCTCCATAATAAAGTTGTATCAATGCAACGCATAATAAAATGATAAATACGACTATTTTAATTTACAGTTAACAATCAATGAATTAAAAGTGTTGTAAGCTATCGGTCAAGAAAAATCAAATTTGCTAATGTACGTAGTCGCACAACTGATATTGTAGCCACGCCACAACCTACTAAGGTACGTTCGTGTACAGTTATCATCTTGGAAACAAAATTAGCTAAGTAGTATGGTGTTAGTTCAGTTACATGGTTCATAATAAAATTAAACTTTTTTTTCAGTTAAAAAATATTACGAGAACAGCTTGAAGCAACAAATAATATTTCAATTTTTGTAAGAAGTTAACAATGGTCACGTCTAGTGACATCTACCCACTGTCGGTAACGAATACCATATGGTATTCGTCACCTAACGACAGCACCCATAAATCGATACCAACGCACGCTCGGTTGATCGCGTGCTTACCAGTGATTCCCGCTCCCTATCTCCACCCCACTAAATACAACATCTGGATTACGCCTGCAGTGGCAACTTTTTTCAAAGAAAATGTTAATCAAATTTACCTTTACTCCTTGACTAACTACCGGTCCTACCCCTGAGTTTCGATCAGATTTAGGGTTTAAATAGAACCGTACCCTGCAAGCTCGCTTTTTTTCCTGGAAAATTAGTCGTTCAACAAACAAGGAGCCTGTATTAACAACAGTCAGTTAAATTTTATTAAACGTCTCATTGTTCTAATTATTAGTATAATATTTGTGATTCAATAAAGAAAGTTTTGCTAAGAATTCAACTGAGCTTTTCCTTCCTCATAATATATTACAGGCTTAACAAGCAATTTACTTCACGGGCCAACCCAGGAGAGTTGTCAGCTACTAATCGTCCATTACTTGCAAAGGTACTGGTAAATTACTTTCAATACTTTAACTTTATTACAAACACTGCTGAGCATAAAAACATTTGCTGTCCACGCGCTGTACGCTGCATTCAAATTCTCGCGCGCTGAAGTTACATCAAAAAGCCACGATGTCATAATTGGGGGCTCGTCCTAAGAAACCACTACCTTTTACATATAAACAGTGGACGGCCGTAACGCTGACGCACTTAAAGTTATACTCACTTACGTTGGCATAATTAAACCTACTTTGACTGTCAAAATACAACTAAATTTATAAGATTGTTTGACTTATTTACAAATGAGAGAAAAAGACTTACCAGACAGTATAAATCTTTCAAACGCTCCCAAAATCTAGAAATTAGTGGCATAATTATCGGGAATAATAAACACAGAAATTGTCACAAGTGTTTGTCAAGACATATTAACCATTGATATCTTAAAAGATTTGCTTCCTCAAAACATAAATCCCCGGAGAATCATAACTGCCATTCAGCAAAAAAAGCCATCACCGACTTTAAGCAAGAAATTAAAAAACTTTTAACAAATGACATGGAAATCACTGAATTTCTTTTAAAATGAAGTCTCAATACCCCACCTAATTGATACATGAGAGCATCACCGTTCATCAACTCTAATAAAATAAATTATCAATCTCGATTTTCAGTAGGCAATAATAAAACTTAATCAACTGGGAACAGAATCACTAACAATAAAAGTACGGGCACACTTCCCAAAATTATAGAACTACCTAAAAATCCTCCAACAATTTTACTCACAAGAATCACTTTAGTTTTTTTAAAAAGCCTTATCAAGCACACCTTTTCAAACTTTGAATAACTGGTATAACATTAATAATTCAACTCTGGCATCTATTCACAATCTTTCTATGAAAGACGCAATTGAAAATGTACCTATATATAACAGGTCACACATCCCACTCTCAACCTTTTTGGACGGCTGCACAGAAGCAGGCCACGTAATTTTAAAAATAAACAAACAAGATCTTGCAGAATTAGTTAAAATGCAACTTTTAGAGAAAGCATTGCTCTCCACCAAAAGAAAATTTTCTACACCACCGAAGAAATAGCAATATTTCTTACAAACATATTCAGATCCGCAAAAACATGGCATTTCATAATAGGCAAACTAGCGGCGTAAAAAAAAAAAAAAAGAAAATGCTATCTCTTTTTCTAATATAGTAAAAGGCACTACTCAAGAGTTAATCAAAGCAACTCTCTGCGACGGTCAAATACATCCGGAATTTTATACACAACTAGAACATGACAAAGTTAAATATTTCATAAGAGGGTTGCACTAGGAAACAAAAGTACGTATCGGCCACGCTAACAACCTCGAAACTGCCACAACTCAAGCGATAAAAATGAAAAAAGACTTTGCATGTTATGAATTCAAACATCTACAAGAAACAGTAAAAATAACAACTTATAGATATAGTCAAGATGTATAAAGAAACTTAATCCAAACTTCAGAGAAATGAAAATTTGTGAAAGACGAGGGCACGAAGCAAGCAATTGCTGGAGTTGCTATGGTACTTATAGAAACTACACTTACCAAGCCACGCCCATGTACTACGCTACACCATCTACCACCGAATGTCGTCCTAGCCACTCCCTCATACCGTTATACACTTAGTCCCCAAAAAAGGGAGTGTCATAAAGTCAACCATCACGTTATAATCCCGCACCTACATACCAATCTAACAATTACATACCAAACCAATACACGCAGCAGCAAACTCCGAATTCCGGTAACGATAATTAAAACAATCAAAAAACGTGCAACTACTGCCAAAAATTCGGTCGCTGAAACAGAAAATCTTAAAAAAAGGCCTACAACTATAAAATCAAACAAAAGGCATCGGGAAACGCCTCAGATTTATTTCAGATGAGAAGCTTGAGAAAAGACAGAAAAAAATACTAACATCCTAACAAAATAGACAATAGGTAAAAAAACTATTTTCCTAAACATCTAAACCCAAACACCTACCGTTACAATCAAATTCAGAAGAATTAATGGACACTTGTTGTTTATTCTCGACACCGGTGCGAAAGCATCACTTATTGAAGAATCCGTGATTCTACCTAACACCATAATTTTTTAAGACACCATTTTGCACCTAAAAGGCAAAACAAACATGGAAATTAGAATCCAAGGGTACATCATTCCAAGCTATGAAAAAGGCTTTATCAAAGTTCACAACATAACAGATGATTTTTCTATAAAAAAATACGTCCTACTAGGAAACAAGATATTTTGTACTTATCAAGTACAAACTAATTACTATGAAAGTAATTTAAAAATACAAATTAATCTAATACCAATTAAAACCACAACAAATAACAGGAAGCATTCCCAGAAACAGCGTGAGAACTCCATCACATGCACAAGTATTCCTTACAAATTCTTACGCGCTAGAGAAACAGAGCACTCTCACTCTGAACCTTCAAAAGCTGAAAAATCTGAACTCACTAGTAACCAAGAAACAAGAAGTCCTTAGTTATCAAAGAACTCCGAGATCCTTAATCATAAAATTTAAAATAACATTCCAAAAGCCGAAATCCGAAATCATGAAACAAGAAACAAAATCTAAAAACTGAAACTCAAAATTATGAAATAAAAAACAATACTCCAAAAGCTGAAATCCAAAATCATAAAATAAAAGCTAACATCACAATCACCAGAATCCAAAATCAAGAAATAAGAAACTATTTTATGAACGCCGAAGTCCAAAATCAAAATACGAAAACTTCTGTAAAAAATTCCAAAATCAAAAATTCAAAAAATCAGGACTCAAACAACCACATCACAAGAATCCAAAACTTCCACTCAATACCAAGAAGAACTACAAATATTGCAAAAACAGATAAAAACATATTTAAAAGAAAAAAATCCGCAGAAAATTATACAAATGAAAAACGCACAAACCGACGCATTAAAAACCTCAAATTTAAAATAAATGGAGAATATACTCCGAACATTAAAAATAAAAAAATCCAAAATACATCAGCAAACTTGAGTGTAACTCCACGCATGCAAAAGATTTAAAGTTTACTACATCTCGAGCAAATCAAGCACAACAAGTTAACAACTATAAAAAAGATAATAAAAGACTATGCTGATAGGTTTTACCTCAAAGGTAAAAGTCTACCTGTTACGGACTTCATGGAGCTAAGAATCCCAACAATAACTGGTACCCCCATTAAAATTAAGTCTTTCTGGCAACCTCTCATGCTACGGGAAGAAATAAACAGACAAGTCAAAGAAATGTTTAAGAACAAAGTTATTAAGCCTTGTATGAGTGCTTACGCAGTGTCTATTTTCTGCGTGCGAAAGAAGCCAAGATCCGATGGACAAAATATTCTAGACGAAAAATGGGGTATCTAAATATTTTACAGTCTTCTATTTAATAGGTGGTTATCACGAAATTGAAAAAAGAACAGTAGACAGACATAAGACTGTCTTTATGTGCGATCTAGGACTTATTAACTTTAATAGATACCCTTCCCAATTGAAAACAAGTGCACCTACATTTTTAACACTCATAGCTGCCTTAATTTGAATAATTAAAGCAACAGTTCTCTTCGTCGACAACTTATGTGTTTACTCCCAAGAATCCAATAAACACTGTAAACTTATTTTTCAATTTTTAAAGCGACTAAGCCAAGCAAATTTAGTCTTGCATTAAAAAAAATTTAAATTTCCAAACAAGAGATAAATTATCTTGATCACATAGTTAGTCAAGAAGGGCTGAAATCTGACCCAAAAAAGAGATAAGCAGTTGAAGATTTTCTTTGACCTAACAATCAAAAAAACGCTCGACAATTTTTGGGATTAGTAGGCTAGTACCGTCGATTTATAGAAAATTTCACCAAAATAACAAACCTTTAGACATGCTAGACATGCTATAAAAAAAGGATCAAAAGTTCTCATGGAGCAAAGAAACATCAACAGCATTTGAAATCCTGAGAGATAAAATATGTTCGCTCCCAAGTTTTATCGACCCTAACTTTAAAAAAATGTTAATACTTACAACAGATGTTTCAGGCTATGCTCTAGGAGGTGCATTTTCCCAAAGAGAAATTTGAAAAAAGGAACCCATCGCTTTCGTATCCTCTTTCTTGTCCAAAAGTAAAAGCAACTACTGTACATTCTCTAAAAAAGCCCCAGCTCGAATATATTGCAAGAGCAATTCAGAGTATATCTGTTCGAAAGGAAATTCATATTAGTAACTAACCACCAGCCCCTTCTATGGCTCAGTTCAATGAAAGACCCATGCTTCCGGGTCACACACTGATTTTTAATTCTAATAATTAGGACTATCCACCCTGCTCATTTATTTTCGAGATCGCCAAGCAAGAGCAGTCAGTCTTCTCCATAAAAGAAGGGCAAACCGAAGGAAACTTGCCAAGAACCCATTATATAACTAATAAAAGTCAACAGCGAGACCCTCATAACTTCGAAGAAAATTTTTTCCATACCCTACACTAAGGCGAAGTATCCATTCTGAAGTAAAAAGAAAAAAAGAATACGCAGAATGATAATCATAATAATACTAATAATAATAAAAATAATGATAATCATAATAAAAATAATAATTATAATAATATTAACAGCTTGCCTATCGTAATCACACAAAAAAATTATATAATTCTTTGAAGGGAAAAGATCCATAGCAAAAAAGACAAATATGTTTACTCTACCAACAACCTCGACCAACCATTATGATGGAGCACAAGATATCCGTACAATAAACAAGCGACTCCGTTTGAATCAAATAATAATTGGCACACCTAATTTAATTAAACATAATACCAATTTTCAGATAGTTTTACCCTTAAGAGGTCAAGACTAAGAAAGCAGAACAAACATAACAACAGTGCTCAATAAGTCACGTATTGACTTGAACGAAATATTCATAGAAAAAAAATATTAACAATCAGCATCGCTAGAACCACCAATTTAGAAAATATCGAGTTCCAAAAATTACTACAGATTTTACAAAAACACATTATACAAACCAAAATAATAATCTGTTCAGAAATAATACAACATCTACCATTATTAGAAAGGTGCTACACTATTAAGAAAGTGTCAGCTACAGGAGTGCACAAAGGTGTGAATAAGATTTTTAACAAACTAAAACATAAACATTTTTGGGAACATCAGAAAGAAGACATCCAATCGTACGTACAAAAATGCCTCGAATGTCAACTAAAAAAATTAGTACGTGTGAAATCTAAACAAAAATTAATTATCACCGACGCACCTACCAAACCTTTTGCTAAACTTTCTCCAGACATACTAGGTTCCTTACCAGTAACTTAGCAAAATAATAAGTATATTCTAACAATGCAGTGCTTATTCTCAAAATACGCTATAGCAGTGCCATCAAAAGATCAAACTGCTCTATCAATAGCAGACATTTTTGTTGAGAAATTCATTTGTATTTACGAAGCTCCAGCAGCCATACTGAGAAATCAATTAAGGCACTTATTTTCTGAGTTAATTAGCTAAGAGGGTAGCTACTCCATTCCAAATCAAGCAATTGAAAATAACAGTGTTTCATCACCAATTAAACGGTTCCCTTGAAGGATCATATCACACTCTTACTGAATACCTTAAAATATTTATCACAAGAGAACAACAATGGGATGAATGGGTAGATTAGGTGACATTTAATTTTAATACTAATAAACACGAAAGTACACAGCACACACTCTTCGAATGAGTTTTTGAAAAAATAGCACGGCTACCTAGTAGCAAACCCCTTGAAGCAGATGATTTATTATCCACTTACTCACAATACATAACAGATCTAGTCACTTTACTAAACACCCAACAAGAGAACGCTCAAGAAAAATTAGCTATAGCTAAAAACAGAACAAAAAAGATGTATGATAAAAAAATCAAATTCGAAAATAATTAAAATAGGAGGCAGTGTATGGCTCCTGTAGGGGCCCAAAGGTCATAAATTTAACAATAAGTATTCAGGATCTTACTTAGAACTTGACACATGAGAAAATGGAGACGTAAAAACTAAGATCAACGAAATACACAGCAATTGCTTACGCCACTAAGACATCTCTCAGAAGATTTAAAAAAAATAGAAATATAAATAAAAAAAAAAAAAACATGCACATATACTTACACACGCATACGCTAGCGCCATCTGCAAATAAGTATATCCTTTTTGCTTGCTAAACGCTTGTGTGTATTGTCGTTGTTATTTTTGTTTGATGTGCCGTAAAAATCGCACTAAAGCATAAGTGAATGATATTAAGCACGAAAAACAAACTAAAAATGACTTATTTTAGAAATAAAAAAACCCTCTGACTGTTTATCTTTGCTTAAATCGTCAACGTAGCCACAGCAATCATTGTATATAACTGTGGCTTATCTTTCGTTAATTTTACAACTTTCTCTCTAGCCAATATAGGAGAATTCGACATTCCTGAGCCAGTCATAAGTTTAATTTAAGTACACGTGTTGCTCATACAATTAGACAACTATGCTTCTAGACGTATCATTTATTCCAAAATCAAGCTTAAGGGAACAATATAACATTGTGGCATGTGGTCGCATAATTGAGCTATAAAAAAAGGAAATTAGAATACTGAGATAAATGCAATAGAGCGCATTTACACAGAAGTATAACTTTGTACGACAACATAATACAAGACATTCCTATCAACAATACGAAGAATTTTTAGGTAAACTCACTTTTTTCGTATAATTAGCAGGCTCTGTCGGCACTAACGGCGTCTGTGATAACGCAGTACCATATTGGGACACATACGGGAAATATGGAAAAGTATTTGTACAGGGTTACGCCACTATTAATTAAGAAGAGCGTTACAATGCTATAGACTTAAACGATAATAAAATATTATCAAATAAATATCACTCGTCATAAGTTGGATATGGCATCATAAAAGCAGGCTTTGGATGTACCATAAAAAGCTCAGAAAAACGTTTTGACTCTAAAACTAATAGATACGTAAACAGCAATATAATCATCCCACTTTTTATTCTTATGATATACGAGCCAAAACAAATTTTCAACTACACTTGTACGTATTTGCCACAATAACTATCATATTATACAGCTCATTAAAAAATCCAGATGATAATCATTAAAGCCACGACAATACTTCTGATGAGCATAATTCTAACCTTATCAATTCTTATTATATGTTACAAAGTAATCACTAAAAAAGCTTTCGAGAAGTTAATAGCAAAGTTAGATCAAACCAACATTAACTATACGCCTATTAGTAACATTGACTTCGATTTTCGCTGCAACTTCAAAGGTCCGGTGTGCGTTCCAGAAAATAATGCAAGCCTAGCAGCCAAAAAAAAGGAGTAAATTTACGACGTGCCGAACTTTTCTCTTGTAAGAGTTGCTTACAGTATAGAATCCAAATGTAGTGATGACGAAATGAGTCCTAGTCATAGAAGCAGCCATGAGAAAGGCTGTAGACTATTCAAGTGTTTGCAAGGACCATTTATTGACCTTGTAACGATAACATCAACTTATCCCGTTGGGACGCCCACTTGAACAGCTGAAATAACTCGAAACATCTTGGAAAAATAAGAGCAGTAGAAATCATACATTGTTAGACCTTTCTTACAGTGATCTAGCAATTGGTCCCAAATTTTTCGTACTTGAGACTGATTCCCTTCTCTTAGCTCCAGTTAAAGTGAAGAAAGCATAGATAGTCATGCCTGGTTCTTACGTACCTCACTTAAAGAAGAGCATAAGAAGCAGTATAAAAGCTCAAGCACAGCGCATTTTCTTATACTTTATTCTCGAGGTTTTCGCACTTATATTTTCGTCCTAACTAACTTCAAGGAAAAAACTCGGTGAAAATGGCACCAACTAAACACGGAAAACTTACCGCGACTGCAGGAGAAATGCTTTTCATCGGTCTGGAGCTGCTAGCTTATTGGATAGTCACCCGCATGGCGGAATCAAGGACTAAGGACACCAACCCCAATCAGCAGAGAAAGTTCGCGCATCAAAAAAAAAAAACGCGCCAATTCAAAAAAAAACAGAAAAGGAAAACATCAGGGTCAAGAGCTCTTGTGGGCACTTATTTACGGTTTGGCCCACCTTCATCACGAAGAACCAAATCTGCCGCAGGAAAACTTCAAGAACAACATTCACCTTAACATGAATAAAATCCTGTGGGAGAAAGATCTCATCCACGACATCGTCAAGGAAGCCAGCCAAGACATCACACAAGCCAAAGCAATGTGGCAGGGACTGATCTTCATATTCATGCATCGCAAGATATCACCACTATCCAGACACCCAAGGAATGATGCATTCGAGCTTCTTTGCCTACAACAAGCGGCTGCCAACGATCATGGAATAACCTACGGTGAACTCCTCAAAACATTAAATCTTGGAGGAGCCAGCCTACCCAACTCACCTAATTTTGTCAATTTCCAAGATTGTGAAACCGGATAGCCCGTCGGGCGATTGTGGAAGCAGTTCTACCACCACTATACTATTAAAAGGTTTGAAGATATTCAAACAAGATGCATCTTTGAATGCAGCAAAGAAGATCATGTAAGGAAACTGTCAAAAGCAAAATTATGTTAGAGCTGCGGAGGACCCCTGGAGCTAAGGGCAAAAATCATCGATCCATCCAAATTAAAAGATCTATATCAATTATATGTATGCCCTCCTTTACCTCTTACAAGAAACAAAATAAAACGTTGTTCTGTATGTATGTATAAAAAAAATAATAATAAATAAATAAACTAGTAAATACACAAACAAAAAAAACAAACACATACGAAGAAAACACAAATAAGAAGTATACAAAAAAAATCAAAATCATCCTACAAAAAAAAAAAACACAGAGTAGACAAACAAAAGAGTTACACAAACACACACAAAAAAAAGCAACCACCAAAGTACACAAATTGTCAAACATTCAACACACAAAAAAAGTAAAGAGAAACTCAAAAGATCACAAAAAAAAAAAAAAAAAAACCAAAGATCAAAAGTTTGACGCCAAGAAATAAAAAAGCACGAAAACAACAAAAACTTAAAACAACAACACAAAACAAGAAACGCAGAACACTATTACAAAAACAAACACTAAAAAAAAAGTTAGTATTATGAAGTACTATTGTAATCCTCCGACAATAACTCGCATATATATGTATATATATTACAAGTAAAGCGCACTAGGATAATAATATATGCATAGTTATGTACGTATCCCATTTTCTTATCACTAAAATCTTCCCTCCTTCGAAATAATATGTACGCCACTTTAAAATCCCACCATTCAGACAGTTATCCTTAACTTATTCTTTTTTAATACATTTAACATTGCATCAATGGACCAAGGGGCTATAATACTAATATTGGGTACTGGATATTTGTTGGAAAGATTCGCGGAAACCATTGCTAAAAAAAACAAAAAGTCGGGACAACTTTCCCAACTGGAGGGGGCGACTCATTATTACTTGTCGTATACCAACCCATACGCAGCCAGCCTTACACACATGCAAGTAGGAAACCAACCATTGCACAAAAGCTGGAAATGGGAAAAATTTCATTTAAATCAGCTCTCTACATCTATGAAGTGAGGCAAATACATGCATTGGACAACACTCGCATACGATACTAGGATAGCTTCATCCAATCTATGGCAATTAATGTATTATTGGAAAATTTCAAATTCATTTTCGAAATAACCATTAAACACCAAGCAACGCCAACAGTTAAGGTAACTCTTTGAAACTTAAATGGCAACCTTCAGCATCATAAAGTAAAATAGTTCATAGAACACCTCGAATAGAATCGAGCCAAAACCCGTGATCGAGAACCAGCCACAATCAGTACAGCTAGTAAAACATACGCTGGTCTTTTAGAGTGGTATCCGTTAAGAGGAAAGGGTTACGAACGTTATGTAACTTCTTAGTGATGTAAATTTTTGTCTCCTTAACATTAAACCCTGGAAAGACTGCTACGCATGTACCATGCATCATTTACAAGGTAATGGAAACGACACTGTTGCGAGATGCCAGTTTGAGTGCCCAAACCCAGTATACCACTGGAACTCACATAGAGATAACCACTTCTCTTTTCTTCTAACAACCCGTCTGCATATTATTATTACTGCCTCTTTACTCCATTTACCTAATAACGTCATAATCTTATGTAAAATTATTTTCAAGAAATCGTACCATTAACAGTAATTAAGCGCATTCCCAATAGCTAACAAAATCTACTGCTTAGATATTAGTTTTGTATACAGTTGTGGCAAGTAATAAAAAATTAAAAAAAATGATGATAATAATAATATTAATAAATAGATTACTAAATATATATAGCAATATATAGAAAACACTGCACCTTACTAACCGTATCGTTAGAAAATAAGACAAGTGTTAGCTATTAACTAACATTGTTGTATGGAATAATATGTAAAGACAATATTTTATGTGAAGGTAACCCTAGCTATATTCAAATTATGTTAAACATATATCAGTTTTTTAACTGATTTTATTTTTATTGGGTTGGGTATGAGCCCTTCTTTACTAACTATGTGACCAAGATAATTCATTTCTTGTTTTGAAAACTTGCATTTTCCTGACTGTAAGACTAAATTTGCTTCTCTAAGTTGCTCCAAAAATTAAATTAATAATTTCACACTTTTAATCGAATTCTTAGAAAAGATGCATACGTCACGGTCGTCGAAAAAAAGCTACTCCCTGAATGTTTAAAATAAAGGCAGCTGTGAGTGATAAAAATATTGGAGCACTTGTTTTTAATCCAAAAAAGCATCTTTTGGAGTGAAAAAGTTCTACATCACACATAAAGGCAGTTTTATGTCTGTTATCGTTTTTTGTTTTTATTTAGTGATAACCAGCTTACAAATCAAAAACGGTAAAATATTAAGACGCGTCGGTTTTGTCAAGAACATCTGCTATGTTTGGTACTGGATGATTATAGACAGGTATTACATCATTAAGTTTTCTAAAGTCTATTATGACTCTGTATCTTTTTTGTCTGTTGGGTCCCGGCTCTCTTGGCACGTAGAAAATAGGCACCACATAAGCGCTCATGGAAGGCTTAATAACTTTGTTCTCAAGCATTTCTTTGACTTGTCTGTTGTTTTCTTCCCGCAAAACGGGAAGTTGCCAGAAATGCTTTATTTTTATGGGGCTACTAGTTATTGTTGGGATGTTCGGGTCAATGATGTCCGTAGCTTACACTTCCGAGGTGAATCATGTTGGCATAATATTTGAGATTCCTTTAACTTTTCATGTTTGGAGTACATTCTCCTTTTATTTTTAATTCTAGGCTTTTGATGCAATTGTTGGTGCCTTCTTTCACTTGTATGATTTTCTGATAGTTCTGTTTTTTAAATATGTGCTTATCTGTTTTGGCAATATTTGTAGTTCTTCATGATATTTAGTGCTAAGATATTTTTAAGGTAGGTTTAAATATTGTGTAAGGTTGCAGCCTTTATTTTTTTTGATAAGTGATTTTTCCAAGCTTTTGAAGCTTTCAAGTAGTTGCTTTTCTATGTCGCTTTCGTTCGTATCCTGATGTTGTGGGTATAAGTTGTCGTTATTTCTCTTAGCTTCGATGCTTTTGCAGTTATTGGCAGTTTTACAATATCTCTTAATTATTAAATATTAATAAGTGATTGTTATTGAATTTGAAGTTTTGGATTTTTGCGTCGTGGTTGTTTTAGTCTTGATTTTTTGAATTTCGGATTTCAGAGTTTATTCCAGAGGTTTTTGTATCTTGATTTCAAATTTTTGCGTTCGTAGAATAGTATCTTATTTCTTGATTTAAGATTTCAGTGATTAAAACGTCCGCTTTTATTTCATGATTTTGGATTTCGACTTCTGTAGTATAATTTTTCATTTTCTAATCTTGAATTTCAGTTTTTAAAATTTTGTTCTTTATATTGTGAGTTTGGATTTCGGCTTTTGGGATGTCGTTTTAAAATTCATGATTTCAAATATCAGATATTTAATGATTTGGAATTTCTTATTTCTTGGTTATTGGATACATTAAGTTGTGTAGTTTTTGAAGGTTGTACGTGAGAGTGATCTGTTTCTTTAACTCGTAAGAAGTTGTATGGAATACTTGTGGGTGCGATAAGATTTTGAAGCTGTTTTGGGAATTCCTTGTGTTATTTGTTTTGGTTTCGATAGGTATTACGTGATTACTATTGTTAAGTTATTTTTGTAGCAATCAATTTTCACTTGATAAGTACATAATATCTCGCTTTCTATTAGGCCGTATGTTTATATGGGGAACTTATCTGTAATTATGTAAAATTCGAAGAAGCATTCTTGAAAGCTTAAAAGGATGTACCGTTGGATTTTAGTTTCTCCGTTTGTTTTGCTTTTGTAGGTGCAGAATGGTATCTTAAAAAATTATGAGGTTTGGTAGAATGACGGATTCTTTAATGAGTAATACTTCCGCACCGCTGTCAATAATAAGCAATAAGGGTCGATTAATTTTGCTGAATTTGATTGTTACGGTAGGTGTTTGGGTTTTTATGTTTAGTGAGATGGTTTTGTTAACTATTATCTGTTTTGAAAAGTTGTTTGTATTATATTGCTGGTTTCTCCCAAGATTCCTCTTTAAAAGAAACCTGAATCGTTTCCCGACGCTTTTTTTTTAATTTTATCGTTGTAGGCTTTTTTTAAATTTACTTTTTCTGTGACCTAGGTTTTTGCAATAGTCGCACGTTTTTCGATTGTTTTGATCATCATTAATTGAATTTGGAGTTTGTTGCTGCGTGTATTGGTTTGGTATAAAAATGTTGGATAGATATGTAGGTGCGGAATCAGTGTGTGATGGTTGTGACTTCATGACAAGCCTGTGGGTTGAGTGTATAATGGTATAGGGGAGTGGCTAGGACGACGTTCAGTACTGGATGGTGTACCACTTTTTGTGAGCTTGGCTTAGTGAGTGTCGTCTTTACTAGTATTATCGTGATAATATTAATTGGCTGCTGTGTGCCCTAATCTTTTACGACATTTTTTTGGTATTTGGATTCAGTTTACCCATGCATCGTAACTTCATTCTATTAATTATGATATTTACAGCTCCTTGTAGATGTTCGGGTTCATAACATACAAAGTCACTTCTGATTTCTATCGCTTGAGTTGTGGCAGTTTCTAGGTTGTTCGCGTGGGCCAAACGTGCTTCTATTACCCAGTGTAACTCTCTGATGAAATATTTAACTTTGTCCTGTTCTAGTTTTGCATAGAATTCCTGATCTATTTGACCATCACGGAGAGTTGCTTTTATTAATCCTTAGGCAGTGCGTTTAATTACATTAGAAAAAAAATAACATTCTCTTCATTCTTTTGTTTTAATGCTGATAGTTTGACCATTATTTGAGGCCCATGTTTTTGCGGATCCAAACATGTTTGTACAAAATACTGCTTTTTCTTTGATAATGTTAAAAATTTTATTTTTGGTGGAGAGTAATGCTTCTCCCTAAAGGCGCATTTCATTACATTTTGCTAGATCAGTTACGTTTATTCTTCAAATTACGTGGCATGCTTATCTGCGGTCCTCTAAAAATGTTAAGAAAGGAATGTTTAACTCGTTTTATAAAGGTTTCATTACAATGGCGTCTTTTAAAGAAAGATTGTGAAAACGTGCCAGTGTAAATTATTTATGTTATACAAGCTATTTATAGTTTGCAAAAATATGCTTGATAAGTGCTTTTTAAAAAACTGGAGTGATCATTGTGAGTAAAGTTGTTTGAGTTGTGGTTTTTAAGCGTTTCGATAATTTTGGGAACTGTGCCAGTGCTTGAAGTGTGAGTGATTTTGATTTCAATAGATTTGGTTGTATTATTGCCTAGTAAAAACAGCGATTATAATTTGTTCTATTAGGTTTGGTGAACTGTGATTCTCTCATGTACATACTAAAATAGAGTACTGAGGTCTTGTTCTAAAAGATCTTCGATAATTTCCATGCCATTCATTAGAAGTTTACTGCACCTAACTTGCACATAAAGACACTTTTATATCCATCTATTTTTTTTTCTTAATTTGGTGATAACCAGCTTTCAAATCAATGACTGCTAAATATTATGATGCGTCAATTTTTGTCTGGAATATTTGCTATGTTAAGTATTGCATGTTTACAGTGGGGTTTTTTATCATTAAGTTTTCTTAAGTCTAATACAACTCTGAATTTTTTTTTTGTTGAATCCTGGCTTCTTTGGCAAGCAGAAAACAGGCAACGCGTAAGCACTAATGGAAGGCTCAATAACTTTGTTCTGAAGCATTTCTTTGGCTCGACTGTTTATTTCCTCCTGTAGAATGGAAGATTGCCAGAAAGGCTTAATTTTCATAGAGATACTGGTTACTGTTAGGATGTTTAGCTTCCGTAGCAGGTAGACTTCTACCTTTGGAGTAAAATTTGTAAGAATAGTCTTCTGTTATCTTTTTAATGGTTTTTAGGTTGCCTGCATTTTGGCGTGTCGTTATACCATACTGCTGGGTTTTGTTTGATAACGTATTACGACTTTTCTTTCTTTGAGTATAACCCCGGTTAAAAAGTGGTGGTAAAAATTGGCTAAGAATATTATCTGTACCATGGAAACTATAAAAGTAGGAACGACACATAAACGATGTTAGTGTTTATATGTCGGAGGGCGAGTTCGTTGCCCTGTGTAAAAGAAGGCAGTAGCTCAGATTGCCAATTATATAAGATATTTAAAATGATTATTAGCAAGTTTCAAAATTTATCTGTTGAATAATCAATTAATTCCTGCACAATTACAGCGATTGTTTTTTAATTTTTACTTTATTGAATTCTCATCGTTTCCTAAATATTCCCTTAAGTTCATTAATTTAATGACTTTTTTAACTTATTTAATATCTTTCTGAACCTAATAACTTTTTTAATTCATTTCTGCCCTTTTTTAGATACAGACAATATCTACAGTTCATTTAAACAAGTTCATAAATATCTCAACAGCTATTATTCTAGTTTTTATCTTAAACTGTAAAAAAGGAACTCGCAATCATACGTGAAGGGGAGGGTTTACTTAAATAAGAATAATCAATTTATTTTTAATTATCTTATATCTATTCAATCAATTTATTTTTCATAATCTTATATTTATTCAATCATATATTTCTAAGGTAATCGTATCTTCTATTTCTATATGCATTAATTATATTTAAGTAATCGCAATTCTTTACGTAAATAATGCTAAAAAAAATCAATAATATACTCGGTAATCTAGAATCAACTTAAAATTAATCCGCATTTATTAAATAGAAAATTTAACATAAATGACTCTTTAAATTTAAATTTTCCCTCCTTAAGATCTCCACTTAAACACATTAGGTTAAACGAGACCGAATTTTGAGTACAACCAGGGAAGGTTAATGTTAGGTTACTACCTATTCTACCAAGTCACGTAGGGTGAGGTCGTTCTCAAGACGCTTGGGTGTCTTGAGCACTGCTCAAGTCGTCGACCCAGGAGCTTCACCTAAGAACGTGATCGCTAATCCTAGTGCCTTGACTACTTGGGGATGCGTCTTCTCCATGCTTAAAGCGGTCGAGCACCGAACGTCCAAGTAGGAACTGGTTAGTGAAAGGGTTACCTATAGGTGGTGTGCAACCTTACTTTTCAGCTCTTGGCCTTCGTACTTGGTCTCCTTCTCTCACCTTGTGCTCGTCGCGGTAGTGTACCGGTGCACGAGAGAGTTCCAGGTCTGGGTGACCGCGGATCTCCACATCCCAGGTTTGCTGGAAGAGGACTCCTTTACATTGCTTTCCAGCGCCTTTTATGTCTGCGTTGTTTTCTTTTTAGTAGCAGGTTTTTCCTTTTTTAGGTAAACGCGCTCTAGCATTTTCTTAACGTACCAGACGCACATTCCCCGTGCGCAGCGTTCAAATTTTAATTTTTGTGTTTTCAATAGGAATTTTTAATAAAATGAAATACATGTTTATACAAAAAAGAAATGTGTACCCTTGAATTGTCAATTCAATTGATTTTTTATAACAAGAGAGTATAATAAATAAGAGAATATAAATATGAATGTAAAGCGTATATCATTAACTCTTGGTGATAGAAGAGCCCCCTTGCATCTGCCCCCTCAAATTGTGAAAATAAAAAAAATGTTTTTCTCTGAACAAATGAGGTTTGAGGAATAAGTTTTGTTAGTCATTATTAACGTCATCTCCTTTAAGATGTCTTATTTTTTAACCAGCAGGAATTTTTTCTTTAGAGGCAATGAGCTCCTTCGCGAGGCATGTTTGCAAAAGAATTTTCTTTCTATGGTTACTTAATTTATACAGAACTTTCCCTTCTAGTTTATACCGATTATATTTCTGTCCATTTATTATGTTTTGTTTGGTCATGTGCCATTTGTCATCGTTTGATCGTACGTTAGATGTCAATTTTGATTGTTCAGGTATATAATCGTTTGGTTTTCTTGCCAATGTTTTTAATGTATTGAAATCCTTGGTACTTTTTCGGTCCTTCTTATTGATGTATCGGCTTAACGAAATGGCTGCCATGGTTTTACTCCCCTTGATTGATGATGGAAATTGGTGTTATATTGAAACGATTGCTAATACTCTGGTCTCTGTGGTAGAATAATTAATCACTGCCCCCTGTATTGATCTATTTGCAACATATATTCCTCTTTTATTTCCATCACATGAGATGGCTCTGAGTGCGATCTTACTAGTATTTATTTTTACTTCAGCCTTGGATTGTTTCTTAGCTTTAAGAAAAATTTTACCAATAATTCTACATGATGGGAATTTAATAACCGGAAGAGTAGGGAAAATTCTCCGTGCGTCATTGTATTTCTCATAAATGTATTCAGATGTACTTGGTAATTTACTCCCCATCTCTATTAATGCCTCTAGCTTAACCCATTTAATTTCAAAATTTATTTCTGGGCACACAAAAGTTTAACTGGTTGAAAGATTCCCGTTTTGCGGTTCCTCTAGTAATATCTGTTTCAAATCTTCTAACACTGTACTTATTTTCAGATTTACTAGAAAAAAAATTTTTGCGTTGATTTGTGGGTGCATTTTTAATGGTATCCGATTTATCATCAGTCCTTTTCCCTTCAAACTGGGTATTAAATGTAAATGCTACTGGAAATGCCATTGGTCTCAAATATTCAAGTGCCTTTACTAGGAACTTCCCTTGAATATTTATACAGTGGTTTTTTTTTAGTTTAGTTGGACAATGTTTTGATTCATTGGTCCTTATGATGCCCCTTTCTGTCGTTGTATCTCGTAAGATATCTGCTTCAGAATCTTTTGGGGTTTTGGATACAACGTTTATTCGTTTTCCTGATTGGTGATTTCTTCAATTAAATTTATCTGAGCTCCCTGAGTTCCTCGATTATATGAGTTACTTTGTGGTCTTTCTACGTATCGTCGATTTGAAATATTATTGTTATTGTTGGTTTGTTGGCCTGAGTTTGTATTTCGGTTTATAGTGTTGTTACTTGTATTGTTACCACGGTCACGCCAATTGCTATTTGGTGGGTTTGGTGTTGAGGTTCGGAAGTTGCTATAATTCCGCGTAGGGCTTGAGTTTATTTGTCTCTCAGAATCTATGTATGAGCTTTGTAATCGAGCTATTTAACGCGCCTACTGCATCCATAGAATCCAAAAGTTTTATGAGATCGTCAATTTTGTTAATTCCCCAAAGAATTATAGACTATTGTATAACTTCATCAAAATGATTTGCAAATTTTTCAACGGCTTTCGCTTTAGTTGGTGGTGCTGACAACATTTTCACGTAACTGTATGAATTTCGCACATATTCGCTACGGCTCATATTATTTGTTGCTTTGTATGCATTCCATTCAAGCGCTCGACGAACTTTAGCTTGTACCGTTGCGTTCCAATATTTATTCAAAATAAGGTTTCAAAATTATTCATAGAATTTATTCTTCCTTCGGTGTGCTCAAACCAATCAAGTGCCGGGCCTTTTAATGCTTGAGATAGTACTAATTTAATTGTGTCGGTTTCTATGGAAGTTATTTCAATGTAAGTTTTTAAAGCTTTGGGGAATTTGATTGGTCGATCACTTGCAGCTGCGCTAAAAGTGAGTAGATCTTCTTTCAGTTGGAAAACTCCTCTGCTTTGTACGTTATTTAATTTTCGGGTTATAAGCAAGTCCACGTTTTTTTTTTGTGTTGAGCGATAGCCTTGTGCATACGATCATCTTCCTGTTCTAAATTTACTATGGCTTGTGTTTGTGCTATGACTGTTTGATTGGGTTTTTGAAATGTTTGTGTTGTTTTCCCTATGTTAAGTGCAAGTTGATCGAATTGTTTATTTAAGTTATCGAGTATCTCTGATTGTCTAATGAACTCTGCCTGACGTTGTGCCGTATTTGATTTTGTGTTTGTGTGAGTCGTTCTAAATGGGTATCCAGTGCATAGTACGTATGCATAAGTCGCATTGACTGTTCTTTCAGTGTGTTTGTTTGGCCGATAATGTTCACGTTAACTGGATCTTTGCTGATAGTGTCGATGACCAGTTCAAAGGTACGTTGACGAAGATCGCTGGCTAAGTTAAAAGCAATATGTTGCCATATGTGTCTGCTAAGCTAACAAGACATTCCAGATAGCCAGATGCACTTGCTGATGATGTTACCCTGGTGCTACCCTGCTACAGTCAACTTTGCGTAACTACTGATGCTTATGATGAACGTAGGTAAAGTAAACGTTGGGATTACTAAATGTGGTAGTATAAGTTAAAAATGTACATTAATAATATATTTAGTGCAATTAAGAATAAAGACCTGAGACGAAAGTGAATGTACTTATTGTCTATAGTGTGGCTGGATCTGACAATTCTAGTCATGAGCTATAGTAACACTAGATAGCGCCAGCTTCGCCCAAGCTATTATAAAAATTATCAACACTTGAGTAGTAGTTAATTTATAATAAATAAGGTAAAGTAAAATTTTTTACTATAACGTAAGGATACAGGTCTACTTGTACTAAGCGATAAACTTACAGCTAACGAGATTAGGCTATTTAGTAGAAACAGGGGACCAATGAAGTATGTTCTAAAAAAGTTTAAGCAAATATTTATTTTCATTGGTCTGGAATATCACTGCAAAACTTAACTGCACTGATTGTAAACGAATATTTATATGAGATCCGTCTAATATACAGGCAAATAAAACCAACAAGTACTTGCTGCAGGGGTTATCTTAGCTTATGAGACGTTAGAACAAGATCTCATAAAGATTGTAGCCTGTTTGTTGAGAACAGTTAACAACAAATTCTAAGTTTTTGATGTCTAATTCTGATCGTCAGCTAACCCAAGCACTTATCATAGGACAACATCTAAGCATACTGTCATGTTCCAAAAACAAACCGGACAACTATATTACGTAGTTCATGCAACTTAGTATCTAAGTATCCTGGAATATTTATAGTAGTAAGACCGAAGATGTAGAATCAAAATATTGTAATGCAAGGGCATTTTTTTACCGTCTACGATAGCGCACTAGTCCTTTACCACAACCTGTGCAACGCTCTATGTATTTAATAGCATACGCATAGCATACGCAAAATACTCGCCTGTTCTATAATAAATCTTTCCTTGAAATGATCAAAGGACAGCCTCCATTGATCAAAACACCCCGCAAAACACGCATATACCATAGTTTGAGTTAGCCACAACATCTAGTATGTTCACCAATGCTCAATACATATATATCTGAAGACCATCAGCAAAGAGGCGCCCTTTACAGTTACTATGACACGACAAAAAAAAATTGATAAAAGTCAAGAACAGAACAAGACCATTCAAAAAGCTCTGTACTCTAAAGGTAGCTGGTCAAGACACAATATAATCACTATGGGGATCCACAATAATAATTATTTAATCCAAGAGATTAGAGTCAAAAAATGAAATTGCGTCCTTCGGAAATTCCATCTTCTCTAGAGCCAGTAAAAGACACTTATGATTAATGTTTTCAAATGGTGTTAAATTCCCCTTACGAGTCAAAATAAAGAAAAAGTGATCAAACCCCTGTCTATGCCCTCACGAATTTTGTTGTAGATACGCAAAAGCACTGACTGCAAGCTAAACCCACGATAAAAGCCTGAATGGTCTGGCAATAGAAGTGAATGGGCCTCCAAGTACTCAAATATACAATGCACAATAAGAAATTAAATACCTTTTGAAAATGAGTCTTGTTTATCATGAAATGCGTATTGGCTGAATTGACTGGCTTACTCATTTATAGAGAGCTAGGTACACATACAAGATTAAGCTAGTATTGAAAAGATGTGACAGAAAGCGAGAAACAACTGGCGTAACATCACTAAAGAAATAGAAAGACTTTCCATCATTACCCATGATTCTTGTTTTAGCCATGTACTGCAACATCTTCTTTACTAATTATAACCAGAAAGATAGAAAATTATTGTTGAGATTACCCAAGAAGCAACATGCTAGTCCACAGCCCACAAAAGATTAGTAGTCCGTCAACTGGTCAATCAACAGCCTCACCATGGGCAACAGAAGGTCACCTACAACAACACTAATCGGTCTAAGCATCTGTCAAAAACTTGGCTGGCAGGTCACCTAAAACAGATATTGCTAAAAAAACTGCACCCAAACCCGCCTAATTTCATATTCTAGACCCCTTTGAACCACCCTGCAATCCCACATCAAGTCACTCCAGGGACACAATGCCCGACTATTCAGCTGATCCTGCAATTGCATCACTCCATCTTATTGACAGTAAGCCATGGAATCAAGGCATGACACTACCTATGCTTACAGTAAGACAATTGAACGTCCAAGAAGCCAGCAGCCATTTTTCCAGAGGCACACAACGCAACATTTACATTAGTCCAAAACAAAAGGTCATGAACACGCTCGATACGCACAATATGATCAGTAAAAAAAAGTTTCTGGAGGGAAGCCTTAAAAATCACGCACCTAAGGTAACCAACTTACCGTTATGATAAGATAAAAGTAATAATCCATATACTAATGGATGTATACTTTATGCTTCTCAATATAGCGTACATCAGACTGCCCACTCAAGACCACTTTCTCAATGAAATCAACAAAATTGTCATCAACCCATGTATTAGACAAGCCACGACGATATGCGGCAGTGAAGCTTACCAAATTTAGTAAGCTGTCAGAAAGCATTTTATAAAAAAGAGATAAGTGAAACTCACAGGACATTATGTTTATGCTCATTTCACGAGTGGTAACCAGGTTAAAGTACCCAGTGGTGCATCTATTAAACGCCTTAAAGAACCCAGTAAGTACTCCTTCTGGGAAAGCCTATACAATACAGTAAGGAGGAGCCTCTACGACAAGTAGAGACTGAAAATAGTATAACCCGACTTTTTTCTGACCCTGCTGTAGTTGTACTGTTATGTACAAACCTATGTAAATTTCCGATTAAGCGCTCTGTTTTTTCCTACGTGCTCACTTAAAGACTTGATGGCTCTTTTTTTTGGCCTCTTTTGATTGAACTCGGCCAAAAGCTTCTCCCAACGCCACGTGCTGTCAGTTCTACGTACACATTTACAGCTACCACTGTAAGCATATACGTATAGTTTGACTCGACATATAACGTCTTAGTCTCTCCCAACTTCCTGCATCCCGCACTATTGCACAGATTGCACTGGCTATAAAAATTGCTGTTTAGTCTATCGCCCAAAGACAAGAAATACGATTACACTTTATATTTTTTAGTAAAGAAAAATTTGTCATTTTCATACTGAATTTTTTTAGGAATACATGGAGAAAAGAAAATTCATCCAAACAAAAAGTTGGCTTCATTTATTTATTTAAGAGATTATAATTAGATACAAAACTCTTATTTTTTTTACTTTTATCTCCACTTCTATTGTTTGTAGAGTAAACTTAGAACTATCAACTTTTTTTTTAATCAAGTTTCCTACAAAATAGATGCTTTTAAAAATTTATTATTTATTGTCTTAACACACTAATGTTAAAAAAAGCAAAAACAATTTTGTTTACCAAAAAACTTTCAATTGGCGTACAACAAAAACTACCACATTTATTAGAAAGTAAGGGGAGACTGGGTACGGTTGGGACAATTTTTACTTAAGAGCCCGTAACTTTGAAAGTATGACCCTCAGTGGGATGAAAATTGCTAAGCATGACAAATTGAAGACTCCTCTACATAAGTGTTTATAATCTATGACTGCAGGTACAGCCGCTTACACGTATGAGCTGCTTAGAAAAAAGAGAAAATACGTTAAAACCGACCACACCCTAGGGGCGGTAATGACAATGCCTGGGGACCGTTGTAGTGGGTAAAAAAAAAACATTAAAACCGTTTAAATTCACTTTTATTGTATCATATATATTTAATATAATGTAGCAGCACCTTATTTTAAAAAGTTTAACAATAATTTTTAATTAAAGGCATCAAGCTTCGAACATTTTATGGCTTATGTCTACGTTTGAATAGTATAATTTATTATTATAGATATTATATACTGAAAGTAAATATCTCCGCAACGTAGGTAGTATACGCAAGGTATTTTGACAACCACTATTCTTGCTCCTAAGAAAAGACTTTGTTTTGTAGCAACGTAACCTATATACTGACGCTGCTTTTGTCATTGCCATTTACATTGGCTGCATCACGTTAAAGAAAGTATCGCATTAATCTCATGTGATTTATTTGGTGCATTTTTGCAGCTTTTCGTATAGAAATCCCCTGCTTTGTATCATCGTATCATCGTATCATCGTATGCCTTTTAACATCAAACGTATATCTCTCTGTTCTCCTCGAACGTTCACTTGGCATCTGAATGAAAAAATCAAATTTCACTTGTGTCACAACCGTATTCAGACAGTATATCTCAACTGTACCCATCGTACTCAATCGAAAAAAAAAAATTATCATGTAAACACAACATAGTTTACATGAAAAGAAACCACTGCTTTTTATGCACTAATGTGTATCTAATAACGAGGAAAAATACTCATTGCTCGATTTTTACAGACACAGTGATAATTGCAAGAAAAATTTAATAAAAATACTTATATTTCGCTCCCTAAAAGTAATGTAAGCCTCTGCTGTTGTTAATATTACACGACAGCTCATGCTTTACTGTAAAGCACAAGTGGCCGAGCACTCCACTCCTTTCCCCTTTTGTATTTGGTGGTTAACTCTTACAGTTTTGCCAATATGACCACTGTCAGAATCGTCTTTTGGCACAACCATACCCAGTCCCCCCCTGACCATGAGAAACCACAGATAGCATTATAAAAGCCTATTTTAAAAATTATTGAATAATCATTAGTTTTTTGTGAATTAATTTTTTAAATTGATACTATGAAGTGTTCTTCCAATCTCAATTGTTGGCTCACGAAAACAATTGTGCCATTGTATTACTAAAGTCACAATTTATATTTTTATTCTTTACTGTCCTTGAATCTAATATACATGTTTAAGTCACTGATTTATTTTCTCAACTCACCATTAATAATGTTTTTTTTTTATTGCTCCTTTAAGTTATTGTTATTTATTTTATACATAATAAATATATTACATCGTTAATATTTTTACCTTATTAACATAATATTTTATCCTGCACATAATGACTGTATATAGCCAGTATCTACAAAGAAGCGAATGGAACTTTGTTCTAACTGGGGGTCCGTAGATCTCTCATGGCTGGTTTTTTTGGAGTTAATTGGGAAGTGGAACTAAGACTTTACTATATACATTTGTGCTGGCTGACCAACAGAGCCCAACGAAAGTTTCTATTAGTACAGGCCATTTATCGGCTGCTAGAAACGAACAGGCCGCAGAACCAGCGTAATTTGCCGATTGGGGCTTAAGAAATGCGACATTTGGTAAGAAAATTAAGGGAAGAATTTCATAGGTCTTTTTCTGAAAAAGTTCCATACAGGCGATTATTTTCCCTCAATGCTCTCATGTTGCGGGACGAGCTTGCAAGAGATATTAAGGACTTTGACACGATAGCGTCAACCTGTTCTTGACTAATTGATAGTTTAGGTTCTGGTTGGCTGTAGAAGTTAACTACGCGTCATAAAACTTAAGTCTTAGAAAATAAAAGTAAAAATTGGTTAGTTAAAATTAAAAACTTTTACTTTGTTTAATTGGTATTGTTAAGATAGTTTTAAAAGGTAACAAAATATTTATTTAAATGCGAACGTCATTAGAAACGGTTTACTTTGTCTTTATTATAAATTTAAAAAATAAGCTGTTATTAAATGTGATTTTTATCAAGCGTTACAAAGCTTTCACTCAAAAGTACACATTAGTTAGTTAAAACAAAAAATGTACACGTTATTTCATTAAAACTATTATGATAGTTTTGAATGGTAACCTGAATTTTTTTAAAGTAAATTTCACGTTTTATCTGAAATGTTGTCGTTGTGATTCTTCTTAGGTGCTTCGTGATGTTGTTATTCTTGTACGAACTTGTCTACCGATAAAGTAAATATCACTAACAATGTAAATAACGTATTTAATTAAAGCGTGATTTTAGCGAAAGGTTTAATATGCCATCATACAAAAAGTCCTTAAAAAGGACTGTTATAGGTGTTGTACCACGTGCTAGCACGTTTCTTACTCGTATCGAATTGCGTTTTATGTGCAATCGAAACAGGATAGTGATAATTGTGCCTACTTGTGCCACTGTAAGATAAAGAGAGGAGTAGATGCAAATAGAGACTTATCGCCGAGTAATAAACAATTTTTGATTAAATAAGACAACTTCTAATGCGTCATTAGATAATATTTTGCGCAACAACGGGTTCACAGACACTAAAGTTATGTAAGTATCGTTATCTATATCTCAAGCTCTTTTGCTTTCGGTATTCATAGACTGTAAGTCAGCTCTAATGACTGCATTAAAAGTCCTACGTTGTTTTTTCTTAAGCTACCTTTTTAGCTTTTTCTTTTTTAAATACCTTGTTTTTTCTTCTTCTCTTGATTTAGCCCCATACCAAGTTAACTTTTAGGATTTATTGCCCTGGTCACTAAGGTAGCTGCGGATTTTTTACCAATACTTGAATCAAATTATCATTACCATTGTCATCATAATCATCATCATCATCATCATCATTCTGATTTTTATCATCGTCATCATCATTATCATTATTGTCATCGTAATCTTCATGCTCATTACGTATTAATAAGAAAAATAGGTTCTTTAATAGTTTGTCATTACATAAGAGGCTGTTAAGAAAAAATACATTCTATTAAGGCTTGGGAAAAATGAGGCTTGAAAAGTTTTTTGTAAATCTCTTAAACTAATTATAGGCGCCATAACAGAAATTACTGCCAAAACAAGAAAACAAAATAATGATTGTATCAACTTTGTTATTTACATTTTTTTTTATAATAAAAACCATGAAAAAATAACTGAGTTAATCAAGAAAAGCCTTAAATAACAGAGAAAGTTCCAGTAACGTATTGTTATATCAAAGTTTGCCATTAGTAAAAGTGATAATGATATTAACTTAACTGATACTTTTTAAAATCAACTCATTGATTCAGTGCAAATCAGAAAGATTTTTTTAATTAGATTTTATTCAGAAACACTTAGGTAGAATCACAAAAATTTATTTTATTCGAAGTATGGAGTACGAAAAGAAGATGAGGTGTTCAAGTTTGGTGACTCGTGATTAATTTTTGAAAATAATTGTATCAAAATAAACAAATCAATTTATCTTATAAGTGCTTTATAAATAAAGCGATTTATCAAAAAGTGGCATAACAAAGCTCTAGTAGTACATAAAAATTTAAAAAAACACCACATACTATTACAAATTTTAATTGCTTACAAGACAGGGTTTGAAAAAAAAATCCATATGAATCGGTGATAACAATAAGTTTAATAAAATTATTGCTTCAATGATCGACATTGTGGTTAGCAAAATATATGGCTCGTTGATTTTTTATTATAAAACTACTTTAATACTAAAAAAAGTCGTTTATATACATTAGGATGATTCTAACGTGTTTATAGATGATTTACGAGCATTAACAGCTGAAAATTTAGTAGGACCTACAAATCACGACAATGAAGTTATATTCATCATTAAAGAGCCTCGTGGTGAAGGATATATATATTTTTGTGAACAACTTTTTCTTTAGTATCAAAAACGAGTGTCAATGTGTTGGATCAAAACTAAGTAAAATCAAAGGCAGTAGCCAAGGTCTTCCTGTTTTTGGATACAAACTCACCACATATAAGCAGTATGACTTAGATAACGGAAGACTGTGAAATGTTAAAACACTGAAACAGCCTTCAGATGCAGTAAATCATATTACTTTGATTTAAGGTATTAAATCACTTGAAAAATCAATAGATTGATTCCAATGTTTTATGTTTTACTTACAAAAAAAATTTCAATTTATTTAAGCTGATTATAAGAATTCAGACCTTGACAATTTATTAATCGAATAAATCGTTAAGGATCTTCATAAGGCAGCAATTACATTTCTGTAATTATCCTCGCGGAAAATTCAACATAAGTGGTTTGAATGAGACTTGGCAAGCACACCTTGTGAAAATGCAGCCCTACGCTCATTATAACAAAGGGTATTGGTAGATGCTTTTGTAATAAGTGTTTTCTCTGATTACGCATGGACTTGGTGAAGAAGTAACAACAGCAATTAGTTTAATATTTAAAAAAGGACGTTTACCCAAAAACATGCAAACTGATCGTGGAAAATAGTTCTGTAATGCAAACTTCTTAAATTTCATGCAGAAGTTTTGAAAAATGTAAACTTAACTTACAGAAATCACAAGACGTCTATATGTAAGTAATTCAATCGTACCTTAAAATACTTGATTCGGAAGAAATTTAGTTTGCCGGGCAGTTATAAATGGCTGATTTTGGTATAAACGTTAAATAAATTTTATAATAATAGAAACCATCAAACGATTAGTTTCAAATTAAAGGATTTTGCTGCAGAAAATAAAGTTCAAGTCTGTTCACTTATAAGTAAATATTTGTACGGGACTTACTGCTCAGTGCACGAACTGTATTACATTATACAAGAGACTGGCTGGTAAACGTGGAAGAGGCTCGCGCACACAAGTAAGGTAGTGTAAACTGCTACGTCTGAGCTTATATTGGTGTGCTCGACTCCCGCCCCTATTAATTCCCAATCTTCGGGGCTCTCTGGCGATCGCTCCGCTGAGTTCGCGCCGGGTTAAGAGTGGGCTTTCGTGGGCTCTCGAAGAAGATTGAAAAGCTCCCGCGTGGCAGCCAGGCTCTTGTAGTTCAGTTGAAAAGTTGGCCATCGAACACAGAACGAACAAAACTAGATCTTTTCACGCAGACGGCAGTTTGTCAACAGTTTCCGTTCCCCGCTGGATTAAGGAAGCTTGTTAATCAAACTCGTCATCGAGCAGTGAATCCTCTCTCCCACTAGAGTGAATTCAGTAAGATCTTTCTATTGTCCTCTTTGTTTGAGGTAGTATTTTGTTGTTTGTTATTAAAAGCTTAAACTCCTCGAACAATGCTTTCAATCGTTGTATCGTGGCAGTTAGCTGTTTGTTAATTTCATTCGCATACGCGTCTCAAATTTCCTCGAGACATTCTCTTGGTGATTGTACGTTATATTTTGACTAATAAACAATTTTGGTTCGTTTAAAATATTGTCGTTGACATTTTGTTTCAATCTCCTTTGCTTGAAAAAAAAACCAAAGGTAAATTATAATTTTCGAAGGAGAAACATTTCCTGATGCGAGTAGAAGATCCTCAAAGGATAAACAAAAAGACAAAAAAAAACTGGTGATTTTGATTAGTGACTTCGAAAATTAGAGCCACGAGAAAAAGCCAGAGCAACTTATCAAATATTTTCAAAGTCATAAGAAATTTAAAAAAAATGTGTGAAAATGGTTGTCAATCTTAGCTTTCATTCAAAATTAGTGATGGAGTTCGATAAAGCAAAACCAAACAGCATTTCGAAAAGGGTACACACTTAATTAGTCGACAGCAATATATACTATTGCACGAGTAGCAGCATTAAATCCAATAACGTATAACCTTAAATGGTTGCACATCAAGGCAATCAAGATTTGGTCAAATGGTTGGGCTTCGAGAGTTGGCCAATAAGGATCTTCTTTTAAATTACTTTAAGTTTAAAAAGTATGAGACCTTAATTAATTTTATAATAAATCTGTTACATGTATCAAATATTCATAAAAATATTACATAGAAAGTGTGACGTTGCATTTTCCACCCCTCATCAACGTTTTCACGTCGACGCGAGGCCGTCCCAATACAACGCAGTAAAAACACCTTCAAACACCTACGATTTCTAAAACGACAAACTTCTGCAAACTAAATAACAGCTTGAATAAATAGAAATTTTTTTTTGTAACTTAAACATAAAACATTGAAATCAATCTACTTATTTTTCAAGCGATTTCATACCTTAAATTAAGTAAATATGATTTGCTGCATCTTAAGGCTGTTTCAGTGTTTTAACATTTTACAGTCTTTCGTTATCCAAGTCATACTGCTTATGTGTGGTGAGTTTGTATCTAAAACCAGGAAGACCTTGGCTACTGCCTTTGATTTTACTTAGTTTTGATCCAACACATTGACACTCGTTTATGATACTAAAGGAAAAGTTGCTCACAAAAATAGATATATCCTTCACCACGAGGCTCTTTAATGATGAATAAAACTTTATTGTCATGACTTGTATGTCCTGCTAAATTTTCAGCTGTTAATGAGCGTAAACCATCTATAAACACGTTAGGTTCATTCTATATGACATAAAATGCTTGATGTCATTTGTGTGCGTGTATGTGTGTCAAAAGTGTTTTCAGCCGAGTGCTCCACGCATGTGCTCTGAGTGAAAAGCGCATGCGCCGCGCTAGAAAGAGACGGTAAGACTGAGCTCCGTGCTCTCCCCGGCTTAACATCGCCCCGCCAAGTCAGTCTGCAACTGCTCTGCATCACAAAAGGGAGTAAGAGCTAGTCACGCTGCACTGCGTCTCTTCTCCTTCCTATATAAGAAAGTCAATGTACGCGAGTGTTAAGTTCCGAACGAAAATTAAAGCTGAGTCAATAAAAGGAAGTCGCCTTTTTATTAACCCGCGTACACTACAATTCCCAAAGGTTCTCGTCATCTCTTGTTCGTCCTACCGATCCAGCGCAACAACAGTGCAGGAGCACTGGTCGTCGTCGCCGCGCCTGCCCTATACACGGAGCTGCAGGCCGTCGCCACACGCCAAGCTACCCGCTTGCCCTTGGCCACACATCGTCGGCGACGAAGCGCGCCGAGCCTTGCGAGCCTCCAGCTCGCTAATGACCATCATCGTTCGCGCCTCCGGCGCACACGTGCTCGCAGCCGCACCCGCCGCTGCTGCTGTGCTCTCCTGCGTGCTCCCGTACGCGGTGCTGTGGTCATCGTCGCCGCGCCCGCCCTATGCATGGAGCTGCAGGCCGTTGCCACACGCCGAGGTTGCCAAGCTACCCGCTCGCCCTTGGCCACACATCGTTGGCTGCCAAAGCGCGCCGAGCCTTGCGAGCCTCAAGCTGGCTAACGGCCATCATCGTTTGCGCTTGCGGCGCACGTGTAATCGTCACAGCCGCGGCTGCCGCGGTTACCTTTGTTTGATTACAGGTGGCCAGCCTGCCTGAGAGCGTCGTCGTTTCGCGACGTGTCATATCAGCGTTGTTGCTGCTACGCCGCTGTGCGCGCACGTCATTTTGAAGAGCTGCCACTGCTGCTTGCTCCTGCTTCTTTGCAGGCTACGGATCAGCTACATGGGCCGACGCTACGCACCACTACTTGCTGCCGACGTCGCTCACTACTGCTTGCTGTTGACACGGGCCGTACGCATGCTGATCGCTGCTGCCGCGAGCTTTCCGAGCTCCGTGCTTCTACTCAACGAGCTTCACTAAACAGCTGATCGTCAATCAGGTTCATTTACATAATTGCGTTTGTGTTAGCGTTCTTAAAATTTTATCCACTATTAAGTACTATTAAATTCTTCGCTATTGTTAATCGAATTAGATTTAACCGGCTCTAACACTTGCGGTCTGATTATTATTCGCGAGTTACATGCTAGGATTGTTTTAGTGGTACTGTATTGTCGGTATTGATTGTAACGAGAAGCGCTGTCACGTGGAGCACTAATTTGCGTTTGTTCGCAGCACCCGTGTTTGTTCGTGCTTCCTGATTCAATCTCGGAAACGCTGTTTTTACTCAATTTTCTTTGAAATGGCTGATTTGGAAACTTTTTACGCACAGCAGCTAGCGCTCTACACCAAAATAAGAAATGCCTTCGCTAATTTCCGAAAGTTAGGAGAAGCGAAAATGACTCGGGGTCAATGCAAGACTCGGAGTAAGGTGGTTAAGGATTCGTACGATCAAATGTTAATGATTCATGATCAAATTTTAAATCTTGATAAGGACCCTAGTAGACATGAATACATTAAGAAAAACTTGATTGATTTATTTAAAGAGACCTATTGCTCAGTCGCAGGTGACTTCAAGGATTATGCGTCTAAGTTCGACCCTCCGACCTCGCCGACCGCGATCCCCAGCTCAGCTTCCACCTTAGGTTTACATAGTCTGTCTCCGTTACCCTTTATAAACATTCCTACGTTTTCAGGAAATTTTGAGGCATGGGAAAGCTTTCGCGACGTTTTTAAGGCTTTAGTTCACTAAAAAAACCAAGCTCCCTACTAATATTAAGTACCAGCACCTGCAAACCCATGTGACCGGAAAAGCAGCCGACCTGATAAAAATATTCCCCTCTCGGGTGAAAACTACGCACAGGCCTGGGACGCTCTTGTCAGGTATTATGACAATAAGCGGCGCTTGGTTACTACATACACGTGTACGATTTTTAGTTGCTCAAATATGAAATCCAACTCCTGTGCGGAAATGAAGCGCTTAGCTAAGGAGATGTTAGGTCCCCTAGATTCTCTCGTTACTTTGGGTAGGGAAAACGAAAGTGAAGACGTTCTCATCGCTCTCATCGTTAGTAGGTTTAATAACTTTGCCAATAGAGATTGGCAAAAGCATTTAGGTAGTAGTGATGAACCTCCGACTCTCGATCGTTTGCGTGAGTTCATCGCTGCACAAATTATTACATTAGAGACGTAAGAGTCGACTAAACGACAGCCTAACCCAGGCCAACAACCTGACTCTTTGAAATCCAAACAGAAATCTTCGTTTGTTTATCAGAGCACTGCATCTCCTGATGAGTCAGGATCTCCTAGCTGCTTTCTTTGTGGTAAGTCCCATCGCTTGCACTCTTGTCAGTCTTTTGGTAATAAATCGCTCGATGAAAGGTGGCAGATCATTAACGATAGACAACTTTGTCTCAACTGTCTTGGGCAACATTTTGTTAGGCAGTGCAAAAGTAAGTTCTTCTGTTTAGTTTGCCACCGGAAGCACCACACCATGTTGCACAAGGAAGAGGTTAAGTCTACTCCCGCGAAAGGTCCGAACTTGTCAGGTAAATCTACAGATAGTAAAGAGGGAGATTATGACAAGCATCAAGGGTCTCAGTCCGACCAAAGCTTTTGCGCTACCGCTAGCTTGTCCCTTATCCCTAGATTCCCCTCGGTACCCAAATTTCTGTTAGCTACCGCTCGAATTTATGTTCGTGGTCCCCATGGTCAGCAAGTTTTAGTGAGATCCTTGGTTGATCAGGGCTCTCAAAGTTCCTTGATAACTCACTCGCTTTGCGATACGTTGAGTCTCAAAACTCACCCAGCTAGTATTTCGTTGACTGGTGTAGGTGATTCTTCTACGACCTCTGTTCGGAAGAGAACCTATATAACTTTCCAACCTCACTTCGAATTGAGTTTTAAGTGTGATACCGAGGTCCTAGTAGTTCCGAAAATTTCTTCTTATAAGCCTCCAATTTCAAGGAGCTTACTAACACTACCTCACATTCAAGGACTCCAACTTGCAGATCCTGACCTATACGCTCTAGATAAAATAGACGTTCTACTCGGAGCCTCGGTCCATGCTCATGTTATTCAAAACTCGATTCGATGGGGCCCTGCAAATCAACCTAATGCCTCCGCATCCAGCATTGGATGGTTACTGTCCGGACCTGTGCCCCATCCACCGGAAAATGTCCCTTCTGCGAAGCAAGAAAATCACATGATCACTGCCCAACCCGAAGAGGTTACCGTAATGCACATCTCTAAAGACCTTGATCTAATTGAAATAGTGCAACGATTTTGGTTAGTCGAAGAACCCCTCTTCATACCAGAGCTCAAGGAAGAGGATCTTCATTGCGAGGAACATTTTGTTCACACGCACTCGCGATCCTCGGACGGTCGATTTGTGGTCAGACTTCCGTTTAAAGGTCAAGTTGCCGACGCTTTTTCCCTTCGGGAAAGCTCTTATAACACGGCGCTCTCTATGTTTCGCCAACAAGAAAAAAGGTTTAGGAATAACCCTCACCTGTTCGAGTCATACAAGACCTTTATGGCTGAGTACCTGGCTCTTGGTCACATGCGCGAAGTATCGAATTCGAGCCTAGCGAAGTGTTTTCTTCCTCATCATGGAGTTTTGAAGACCAATACGCCAACTCCTAAGCTGCGAGTTGTCTTTAATGGCTCTGCTAGAAACAGAGGTGGTCTGTCTTTGAACTCCTTACTCCACACAGGTCCAAATCTCCTGTTAACTCTTTTCGAGCTGATTCTCAGGTGGAGAACACTCCTCCTGGCAAGTGGCCTCTCGGGAGAGTCGAAGATGCTTTTGAAGACCCAAAGGCGCTGGTGCGAGTCGTAAAGGTTAAAGTACTATCTTAACCAGACCAATTCATAGGTTAATTTTGCTACGTACCGTTTCCGAGATCGAATCAACGGGCACACGTTAAGTAATTGAGTAATTATTTGAGAGATGGTATAACTATTTTTGCGGTCCAACCTCACTACCTCTCTTATTGTATTGTTTATAAATATAATAACACTTAGATTTAATTAAAAAAAAAAAAAAAAATCGCACATTTTTTCGGTTTAAAATTTATAATTTTCCCTTTTGCTTCTTTTCTGGTAACACTCATTGTACCAATTTAAATTGAGAAGAAATACTTTTATACAAAATTGTACCAATAATTTGATTTATTGTAAGTGGGAAGTGCTCCACAGTTATCTTTTCTATTGTTTGCCATTGTATTGATTGATATTGTCTCAGAGCTAGTTTTTATACCTGTTGAAGGACCTAATTTTCATTTGTTTCTTAATGTTTATTCAATTTACTTTCTGTACATCAACTCGGGGAGTATGTATAACATCAAATGCTTGATGTCATTTGTGTGCGTGTATGTGTGTCAAAAGTGTTTTCAGCTAAGTGCTCCACGCGTGTGCTCTGAGTGAAAAGCGCATGCGCCACGCTAGAAAGAGACGGTAAGACTAAGCTCCGTGCTCTCCCCGGCTTAACATCGCCCCGCCGAGTCAGTCTGCAACTGCTCTGCATCACAAAAGGGAGTAAGAGCTAGTCACGCTGAACTGCGTCTCTTCTCCTTCCTATGTAAGAAAGTCAATGTACGCGAGTGTTAAGTTCTGAACGAAAATTAAAGCTGAGTCAATAAAAGGAAGTCACCTTTTTATTAACCCGCGTACACTACCATTCCCAAAGGTTCTCGTCATCTCTTGTTCGTCCTTCCGATCCGGCGCAACAACAATGCAGAAGCACTGCCTCCCGGGCCCAATCCTGTACACATTCTAATGTATATAAACTACTGTTTGAAGTATTAAAAGAGTTTTATAATAAGAAAGCAACGAGCCATATATTTTTCTAAACACAATGTCGTTCATTGCAGCAATAATTTTATCAAACTTATTAGTTGTTCACTTAAGAGTGAATATTGTGAGAGGTGGCTGTCAGGATCAGTGTAGTTAACGCGTTCTAATGTAGGCGCGAGGAGATGGGAGCCTGGAGTAGTGGGAGCACACACACTTGGTCGTTGACTCGAGTAATTAGTACAATACCCGCAGGTGTGGGTGCTTCCTCTTCCTCTCCGGCCTCGAGCGCCGAATATCTTTGCTGGCGAGCTCGCGTATTCGGCTGAGCTCCTTCTACTAGCACGCGGACCTTTCAAGTATCAAGTCGCTCCCGCGTAGTCGAGCTTGATATTTAAAGTCGCTGCAGCTTTTCTATGGGTAAACTCGCAACCATTGTGACAGGATCAGGGCAGCCTTCTCATCGTCGCTAACTAGTCGCCTAAGGTATAGCGCACGTCTTCTCTGAGTAGAGGTGATTTGTTAACTAATTAAAAGGTTAACAGGATCAGCCTGATTCTTGGAGGCCAGCTCGTTCGACTAGCTTCAACGTCGTCTCGAGCTGAGCCCCTTTAAAGTCTTTCTTGCTTATGATTAAGTCCAAGGTCTTCTCGAACGACTTGCTACATCGTCGTCTCGAGCTTCGTCCTTTATACCACGTACTGAGATTCGTGTTTCCTCGTAGCGAACTCTTGGTCAACTTACATTTTGTATATTACTTTGTTAAATACAAATTATCATTACTTAATAGTCGATTTTTGGTTGTTAATCTCTTGCCAATCCCATATGAAGAAAGAAAGGAGATTTCTCGGAACTGGAGCATTATTATCCAGGGAGAAAGTTTAAATGCGCATTTAAATTTTCGAGCATTAAAAAACATTTCTGCTCATTTCGTGACCTTCGTATCTTCAGGTCACGAAAGCAGAAAAGGTTTAAAAGTCAAAAAATAAACATGGTAGCAGAGCGTGGTTGCCCGGCTTCCGAGAAACAAATTCCTCGTTAAAATTTCCTTTAAGGTCAAGTGACGTCACTTCACAACATCGACTTATTTTGAAAATCGTCTCTAAGAGAGGAACAAGACGACTAGCAGGAGGAGAGCGACGAGCGCTATCGGCGTTTCTTCTTTGTGCGGATGTTCGCAGCGCAATTGAGTACCTTCCACTTCCACACCGATTTCATCGCCCCGCTCGGCTCTACTCTCGTTGGCCTACCAGTTCATCGGCGCTTTGGATGAGGTAGAGCACCGGGGAAGGGTGCGGCAACAGAGACGGTAAGAGCAGTCGTCGCTGTTATTGTTTTTCGTTGCTCATACAGCAGCTGTATTTCAAGCTGTTTGTGTTTTATCTTATTTTTGTTTGCTATTAAGTAGCGTAACTTTGCATTAGTTGTCTTCGTTATTGATTACTCCACACACCATGAAAGAATTGTTCAAAGCACAATTGAAGCTGCAAAGCTACATTTGCAATTTTTATACTAATACCGTTGAAAAGGCCACATTAGAAAGTCGGACTGTTAGTTATTATAAAGCTCGACTAGAGTTGATAGCTAGTTACTGGGCCAAATACACTGCAAATCACGATAAGTTGATCATTGAGGAAGATGCTAACGCGGAACTTGCCTACTTCAAAGACGATTTTTATACGACTTGCGAAGCTGAATTTGCAATCGCAATGGGTCGGATACGCGATAAGATTACCGAACTCCAACCTCCCGCGCCGAGTCAAGATTTGCCAGCACCGACTTCAATAGTGCAGAATATCACTAATTCTGCGCCTCACGTTGCACTTCCTCCTATTGCATTGCCCACGTTTTCCGGTAAGCAGGGTGAATGGGAAAGCTTTAAGCAGCGATTTTGTTCTCTTGTAAAAGACAAATCAAATATCTCCCGAGTAGAAAAATTGCAGCATTTATTAAATGCAGTACATGGTCAAGCTGCACATCGTCTCAAAGGTCTTGACGTTATCGACGCGAATTTTGATGTTGCTTGGGAAAAACTTGTGCGCCGTTATGACAACCCACGTATCCGACTCTTTTCAACACTCGAAAGCTTGCTTCAGTTATCTTCAAACAAAGCTCGCAGCGCACAAGACCTTAATGAGTTAATCGATACTACCGAAGAATCTGTTCGAGCTCTTCGCGACTTAAACTGCCCAGTCGAACATTACGACAATTGGATTGTTCACTGTGTTGTCCGTAAGCTCGATGCTGGCTCTCGCGAAGCTTGGGAAGCGTCCCAGTCGAACGTGGACGGTTTTTCAACATTTAAGGCGTTAATCAATTTTTTGGAGAAGCGTATTCAAACGCTAGAACAAGCGCATTCTTATGTAGACAAATGTGAGTCTTCAAGCAAGCAATCAAGTAACTCGACACCTCGCAAATCGAATAAAGTTACCGTGAATAACGCGCAAACGGTGGATCAATCTGAACCTAAATCGAGTCCCTTGTGTGACTTATGCAAAGGTCCTCATTGGTTACATCGTTGTAGCCATTTTAATGCAAAGTCGCAGTCTCAGCGTTTGGATTTTTGTAAGGGTTCGAAGCTTTGTCTCAATTGTTTAAGAAAAGGACATAAGGCCTCTAAATGTCCGTCATCTAACCGTTGTTTCAAATGTCAACTCGCGCATCATACGAAATTGCACTCAGAAGACAATTCACAGAACAAAGGCTCAGGCTATCGGATAGGTAATTCGTTCGCTGATAACGGGTCCCAGCCTACCGGTACCTCTGCAAACTCTGACGAATCGTACAGTCATGTCGCATCACACAGTGCGTCGGTTGGAGCCTCAGTGCTTCTTGCTACGGCTAAAATCTTGATATCAAACGCGTTAGGTAAGAAGCTGACTGTTCGGGCCCTGATCGATCCTTGTGCCGAACGATGCTTTATATCGCAACGGGTAGTGCAACAGCTTAAGCTTGATTCGGAAAAGACTTCAATCTCGGTGATAGGCGTCGGTTCCGAAAAGACATCAACTTGCAAGACCATAGCTCACGGTATTTTACAATCAAGTACCGACAAAAGCTTCGCTATGGGTTTTTCCGCGCTTGTGCTAAATGAACTAACTCGTTGTCTGCCCAAAGACAGGGTCGTGTCAGGGAATTGGCCCCATCTTCGTGGTTTAATTCTAGCAGACCCTCAATTTTCGGAACCCGCGAAGGTTGATTGCATACTTGGTGCAGACATATACCCTATCCTTATGCTTGAAGGCATGCGTAGAGGACCAATGGGTACTCCGTGTGCTCAGCAGTCTGTCTTCGGCTGGCTGCTTACCGGAGCCATTTCACCCATCAACACTTACAACCAAAAGCCAGTTCGTGTATTTCATTTAACGACTGAGCCCTCGCTTTCACAGCAACTCACGCAGTTCTGGGAGATCGAAGAAATTCCGCGCAAGGCACTTTTGACTCCTGACGAACAGCGTTGTGAACAACACTTTGTCGACACACATTATCGCGAACAGAACGGACGCTTTGTAGTCCGATTGCCTTTCGCAAAGCAACCCAAGTTTTCCGGTTCACGAGATGTCGCGGCTGCATGTTTGCGTAGATCTGAGAAGCGATTGCAGCGTGATATGCAACTCGCCGAGCGTTATCAAGCCTTCATGCTTGAATACCTGGAGTTAAATCACATGGAGCCCGTTCCTTCTCATCAGGTGCTCAATCCTGGATTTTATTTGCCTCACCATGCGGTGGTGAGACCTGAAAACCCTGCGAAAATACGCGTAGTCTTCAACGCATCGCAGAAATCGCAAAATGGTCTATCACTAAATGATATGCTTTTGTCAGGACCTAAGCTTCAAGCAGACATCTCAATAGTTTTATCTCTTTGGCGTCGATTTAGATTCGCCTTTACTACTGATGTTATTAAGATGTTTCGCCAGATAAAGGTTCATCAGGATGACGCTGACTGGCAACGAATACTTTGGCGAGACAACACTAGCAAGCCAATTCAGGATTACAGATGCATCACGGTGACGTACGGTACTTCGTCTGCTCCCTTTCTGGCTCTTCGGGTTATGAAGCAAATTGCAACTGACGGTTCACTGGACTATCCGGAAGGTGCTTCAATTCTTCGTCATACACTTTACGTTGACGACCTCTTCGGCGGAGCGGACACTATCAATGAAGCCGTACGCCGCCGCGAGCAACTGATCAATCTTCTGGGATCAGCAGGCATGGTCCTGGATAAGTGGGCAGCAAATTCCTTGGATCTGCTAGCAGGTTTGAATTCATCTTCTGCAACTGAAGTTGAATTGAATCAAAACGAGGTAAAATCTACCCTTGGTATTAAATGGCTTCCAAAGGACGATGTTTTTTCGTTCACAGCAACAGTAACTCAAGCGACTTGCGTTACCAAAAGGTCGATATTGTCTGAAGTCGCTCGATTATTTGATCCTCTAGGTTGGTTGGCGCCCATGATTATCGTGGCCAAAGTAATCATGCAAGATCTTTGGCTGGACCACATCGACTGGGATACGCCTGTTCCTGATCAACTTCATTCCCGCTGGTTTGAATTCCAAGCTGGACTCGCAGAAATACCGAGGATCCGGATTCCACGATGGCTTAACACCCTGGAAAGTGATGACTGGCAACTGCACGGATTTGCCGACGCTTCGCAGAGAGCGTATGCAGCTGCTCTATACGTAGTCATTCCAGGACGCCAACCCATGCTGCTCACGGCAAAAACAAAGGTCGCCCCCACAAAGGTCCAATCATTGCCACGGCTCGAATTGTGTGGGGCCACATTACTAGCTCGGTTGATTTCACACACTTTGGACGCAAGTCAACAACCACCAGCATCAATTCACTGTTGGTCGGATTCACGAGTCGTGTTGGAATGGTTGAAAGGACACCCATCCAAGTGGCAAACATTCATTGCCAATCGTACTAGCGAGATAATTACAAGCTTACCAACAGCGACTTGGAGACACGTCAGATCTGCAGACAACGCTGCTGATTGCGCTTCAAGAGGTGTCTCAACGGCTGATCTTGCTGAGCACAAGCTTTGGTGGCATGGACCTGATTGGCTGTCCATGCCTGAATCTACTTGGCCAACCAACATGCCACTTAGTGCTCAGACAGTTGAGGATGCGCATGCCCTCGCTGCATTAGAAGAAAGCACCGACGAAGGCGTCCCTACAGGCCCTGGATGCAACTGCTTATCAACGCTGCAGAAGTTTTCACGATTCAGTAAGATCCTGCGCATTTTAGCTTACTGCAGCTCGTGGCGTCTGAAAGCCCTTAATAAAAGTCAGTCCCACAAAAGGCTGAGTTATCAAGACTGGACTCTAGCTCGAATCTTTTGCTACCGTGCAGTTCAAAATCAACATTACAAGCAGGAGCTTAAGCAACTACAGGCCGGCGAGCAGCTCTCCAAGCGGAGCCCACTTGCTCGACTCAATCCATTCATCTGTGCTCACGGATTAATTCGAATTGGAGGTCGGTTACAACATTCACCGATTTCTTACAACGAGATGCACCCAATCGTGCTGCCCGGAGGATGCATCATTGTTAAGAGGCTCGTCGAGGAAGTGCATCACATCACATTGCACGGAGGGGTGCAATTGATGCTATCTCACATATATAGATCTCTTTGGATCACACGCGGACACGCAGTAGCTACAGGAGTCTTTAGACGATGCATACAATGCACACGCTATAGTCGGCGAAGTCCAAAACAGCTGATGGGTTCTCTGCCAGCCCAGAGAACTACTCCAACACGAGCCTTTACCGTCACTGGACTGGACTACGCAGGCCCTTTTCCAGTGCTTTTTTCCCGAGGCATGGCGCTTAGTCAACTAAAGACTATATAGTCATATTTATTTGTTTTTTCACAAAAGCGATTCATATTAAAGTAGCCTCTAATCTGTCAACGAGTTGTTTTATTGCAGCGTTCGATCGATTTTGTTCACGTCGAGGAGTTTGTCAAAAACTGTATTTGGATAACGCCACCACCTTTACAAGCGCTGGAAGGGAACTGCAAGCGCTTTTCGCCAAAGCCTCACCATTCATGGACAGTGTGACGCCGACTCTAGCAGCCCGAGGTACGGAGTGGTCATTTATTCCACCACGGGCTCCACACTTCGGAGGGCTATGGGAAGCAGCGGTGCGCAGCTTTAAGCACCACTTCCGCCGAGTAGTTGGCGATCTCACCCTCACGTTTGAAGAGCTGTCCACATTGGCTGCAAAGGTCGAGGCCTGCCTCAACTCTCGGCCTCTGTGTCCGTTGAGCGTCAACCCCACTGACGCCGTGGCACTCACTCCGGCTCATTTTTTGATGGGAACTTCTCTGCTGGCCCATCCGGAGCCGTTTAATGAGGAAAGTCAGCCCATCTCCTTCAACAACCGCTGGAGACTGTTGACCAACCTGCGCAACTCCTTCTGGCGGCGATGGCAGAAGGAGGTGCTCCATCAAATGCAACGTCGCAACAAATGGTTGAATGTTTGCCCCAATTTGACAACAGGCGACGTTGTGCTATTGACAGATGAGCTCACCCCACCTACCCAGTGGCGTATTGGACTGATAGTCGAAACACATCCAGGCACAGACGGGCTAGTGAGGACGGTCACTGTCAGAACTGCCAGTTCAACCTTCAAACGACCAGTGGTGAAACTGGTTAAGTTGCCAACCGAGCCAGAACTCTTAACGATTCACAATCAGATCAAAACGCGCTCGCAAGGCAGAGTGAGCAATTAAACACATTGAATTGTATAAAGACCAAGACATTCGGTAGATTTCGCGATAGGCTAGATACTGCGTTTTACTTACATATTTTTTTTGCAGCTTTACATTTTAAANGTGTTGTCCGTAAGCTCGATGCTGGCTCTCGCGAAGCTTGGGAAGCGTCCCAGTCGAACGTGGACGGTTTTTCAACATTTAAGGCGTTAATCAATTTTTTGGAGAAGCGTATTCAAACGCTAGAACAAGCGCATTCTTATGTAGACAAATGTGAGTCTTCAAGCAAGCAATCAAGTAACTCGACACCTCGCAAATCGAATAAAGTTACCGTGAATAACGCGCAAACGGTGGATCAATCTGAACCTAAATCGAGTCCCTTGTGTGACTTATGCAAAGGTCCTCATTGGTTACATCGTTGTAGCCATTTTAATGCAAAGTCGCAGTCTCAGCGTTTGGATTTTTGTAAGGGTTCGAAGCTTTGTCTCAATTGTTTAAGAAAAGGACATAAGGCCTCTAAATGTCCGTCATCTAACCGTTGTTTCAAATGTCAACTCGCGCATCATACGAAATTGCACTCAGAAGACAATTCACAGAACAAAGGCTCAGGCTATCGGATAGGTAATTCGTTCGCTGATAACGGGTCCCAGCCTACCGGTACCTCTGCAAACTCTGACGAATCGTACAGTCATGTCGCATCACACAGTGCGTCGGTTGGAGCCTCAGTGCTTCTTGCTACGGCTAAAATCTTGATATCAAACGCGTTAGGTAAGAAGCTGACTGTTCGGGCCCTGATCGATCCTTGTGCCGAACGATGCTTTATATCGCAACGGGTAGTGCAACAGCTTAAGCTTGATTCGGAAAAGACTTCAATCTCGGTGATAGGCGTCGGTTCCGAAAAGACATCAACTTGCAAGACCATAGCTCACGGTATTTTACAATCAAGTACCGACAAAAGCTTCGGTATGGGTTTTTCCGCGCTTGTGCTAAATGAACTAACTCGTTGTCTGCCCAAAGACAGGGTCGTGTCAGGGAATTGGCCCCATCTTCGTGGTTAAATTCTAGCAGACCCTCAATTTTCGGAACCCACGAAGGTTGATTGCATACTTGGTGCAGACATATACCCTATCCTTATGCTTGAAGGCATGCGTAGAGGACCAATGGGTACTCCGTGTGCTCAGCAGTCTGTCTTCGGCTTGCTGCTTACCGGAGCCATTTCACCCATCAACACTTACAACCAAAAGCCAGTTCGTGCATTTCATTTAACGACTGAGCCCTCGCTTTCACAGCAACTCACGCAGTTCTGGGAGATCGAAGAAATTTCGCGCAAGGCACTTTTGACTCCTGACGAACAGCGTTGTGAACAACACTTTGTCGACACACATTATCGCGAACAGAACGGACGCTTTGTAGTCCGATTGCTTTTCGCAAAGCAACCCAAGTTTTCTGGTTCACGAGATGTCGCGGCTGCATGTTTTGCGTAGATCTGAGAAGCGATTGCAGCGTGATATGCAACTCGCCGAGCGTTATCAAGCCTTCATGCTTGAATACCTGGAGTTAAATCACATGGAGCCCGTTCCTTCTCATCAGGTGCTCAATCCTGGATTTTATTTGCCTCACCATGCGGTGGTGAGACCTGAAAACCCTGCGAAAATACGCGTAGTCTTCAACGCATCGCAGAAATCGCAAAATGGTCTATCACTAAATGATATGCTTTTGTCAGGACCTAAGCTTCAAGCAGACATCTCAATAGTTTTATCTCTTTGGCGTCGATTTAGATTCGCCTTTACTACTGATGTTATTAAGATGTTTCGCAAGATAAAGGTTCATCAGGATGACGCTGACTGGCAACGAATACTTTGGCGAGACAACACTAGCAAGCCAATTCAGGATTACAGATGCGTCACGGTGACGTACGGTACTTCGTCTGCTCCCTTTCTGGCTCTTCGGGTTATGAAGCAAATTGCAACTGACGGTTCACTGGACTAACCGGAAGGTGCTTCAATTCTTCGTCATACACTTTACG